>BQNB010001048.1:40430-148459 GCA_026074375.1 Tanacetum coccineum
CTAGGAAAGAGAATGGTCAAATAGCCTAATACGTCGTATTCAGCAAAACTAAATATGCTCTATTAATGTTTAGAGTCAAATATATTGTATTGGTTTAGAAGAAATTTATACGCCGCATCTAATAAATTAAATACGCCGTATTCTGTATTCAACTCAGAAAATTACAAAAGACTGAAATAATGCATAAAACACACAAACATTTAATATACAATGCAGAAAAATTAAACACACAAATATGCAACTTAATCTAAACTAAACTAAACTAAACTAAGACATTAATAAATAAGAAAATTAACAACTTCACTCCCCGGCAGCGGCGCCAAAAACTTGATGTGTCGTTGAGTGTAGGTATTTTTATTTATTTATCAAGTTTTATATTTATATTTTGCCGACTATACCTAAAAACTGCACTAACAGGCAATGCACCCGATCAGATGTAGCTTCGTTGGTAAGTAGGGTGTCGATCACTAAGAGCGAGAGCGATAATTCTTGATTCTATGAGTATTTTAGTTTATCTATGTTAGTTCTAATCTATATTAATTCTATGTTAAACCTATCCTAAACCTAATTTTAATGGATAAGGGGGGTTTCCGCTACCAAAACACACGCAAGACAATAATTAAAAGATAGAAGAGCGGTCAAGCCAATTTTAAGGAAACTGTATTAACCATGATTAATCAAATATAGCATTGGTTTATTTATTTAGTGCAATGAATTATTTATCTCGAGGGTTATATCTTTCCTAGATTTAGGCGGTACTTCTTCCTAAAACCTAGACACGTTGAATTCTATCACAATTAAACGCATCCGCATAAAGTATTTTCTTTGCTGATTATAATATATCTTAAGAGAACAATAATGGTGATCTTATCGAACCCTAACTCATCGAGACTTTACTAACTTACTTGTTAACGACTCTTTATATACTAGTAGTCTATTGTCTGGGTCTTTACCAAGGGAATCAAAATGTTATTTGTTAATCCTAGGTCACCTTCTAGTCTAACTTATTCACTAAACCAATGGCAAAGATATGTCAATATTTGTGATCCTATGATTCTAGATAAATAAATTGCAATATGGAGAGCCATCTCGGTATCTAGCTAACATGGTCGGTATCACTAGACTGTTGATATGGATAGGGCACATTACTTTAGCACATTGACAAGTATGCATTGATTAAACTATAATAAACAATCAAACGATAAATTAAGCAATTAACATAAGCAAACCAAACTTATATTATCATAATATGGCTATATACCAAGGGTATTGCCCTAATTCATTGTAATGTATACAAGTTATAATAATGAACATACAAGGTACCTACCGAGTTAAACGAATGATACCAAAAATTAAACGATTATTAAGAGTATGTGAATTATAAGGTGTTTCCTATAGAATTAAGCGTGTTGCAAGTGTAACACCCCCATCTTTGGATTGCACAACGGAAATTGCAATTGGGCGTTACTAAATAGCACAATACACCAAGATAATAGAAAACGACCCAAATGAGACGTTTTACAAACATGTGTTCCATTATTTAATCAGAGAAAAATGCATTTAGGTCCCCACAGGATCGCAACACAACCATACAACATTTGAAAGACAATTGTTTCAAATTAAAGACATTGTTTTAAAACACATTAAGACATTGTTTTTGAAAGACAAAGAACACATAAGTAGTCTTTCACCAAATCATCACACGCACGACACCTCCACGCCATCGTTGTCATCATCCTTGGTTACCTGGGATAAAACATGTTTAAAACGTCAAAAAAATTGTTAAGTGAAATTCATAGAGTTTAAAATAATCAACAAGTAATAATCTTTGAACACATAATTAGTTCTTAGGAAAACAATGCAACGAATGCAATGTATAAAATCTCTTTTCTTTCACGCAATAAGATCATGACACCGAACGTTAACAATATATATGTCATTTCATATGTCAACTTGCCCCAAAACAAGGTATTATTGTCATATACCTACTACCTCTAAATACAAAATGTCCGTTTGACAGGGTGTTCACAAGGATTCATACCCTGGACGGGGTTGTCAAACCCAATAGATCTATTTAATGCATTAGCGTTCACCTCACAAGATGATTAATAGTTCATGAAATAAGGGACTTCAAAAATAGCTACTTATGCGGAAACAATCTCATAATCGGGTCCAACATACCATAAAATCATATGTGCTCGATTTATAAAACAAACATCTATCCCTCTCGCGGGTTTATAAAACAATCAAAAGATTTAAATGCAAGGCTATGAACTCACCTTAAGCAAAAGAATCCAATTCAATCAAATCAACAAGCGCAATTAACTTTACGTCTCAACCGCGACCTATATAATACATATATAGCGGCACATGACTAAAAGTAAAATAATCCATATAATGCATACTTGAATTTATATTTATATAACTATTACTTATACATAATCATATACTACAATTTCCAAGTGCGATGCAAATCATTTTACTTTGACGCATTAACAATATTACAACGTTTACCATAAAGTTTCTATTTTTAAAAAGTTGCCGAAAGTAAAGATAATATAATCCAAACTTCATATTTCATCATTAATTAACTAACATTACGACCCTTTGCTCAATATAAACCATATTCAAAAGTATACGCAAGTTTGACTTTCAAAAGTCAAACTTCGTAGTTGACTTTTATACCAAAAATTTATCAATCTTAATTCGGCCGTAAAACGTTCGTTATTAAGAGTTACGTGACGATCCACCTAGCGAAACGTAGCTAAAGGCGAACTCTATCACTTTTCATTATCAAAATAATTAATTCAAAATTTCTCCGACACGCTAGGGCGGTCAAACTTTATGGTCAAGCTTAGTTCAATCTCTGAAAAACCCATTAAAATGACATTTTTTACTTAAACAAACCAACTATCAAAACATGTTTAACTAGCCTATGTAATTATACAAAAACCATCAAACTTCAAATAATAACCAAATACACTTTCAATAATTTCCGCACTTGAATCTTATAGCACATAACATATAACACGCAATATCATCAAATTAACCACATAAATATTTAAATAGTCATATAACTCGAATCAAACCATTTTATAAGCAAAGAATTTTAAACCGGTCAATTAACCTGTAAACTATTCAACCCCCCCCCCCCTTCTAGTTTCCACAGACAATCATCATATTATTCAAACCCTTCACTATTTGTAAACTTTTGAAATAAGTATTCTTAAAGTTCCACAAGATCATAACCTAGTTGACTTGTTCATGGAACCTATGCTTTATCAACAAGTGCGATCGTCATGACTAAATGCATAATTTTCAACTAGGATCATCATGCACCAATTTATTTAGTATTTGGATAATAGAACTATAAGCAGTTGTATTAAAAAATAAATTATGTATCGGGTATGATCGTCTTCATTTATACTATTGTGTTCTATATTTTTGCATGTTTAATCCATGAATAACTTAATTATTTTAAAGTTGTCAATTTTCAGTCAATGATGTGGGAGTATTGTTGTATTTAAACAAATGTGAGCTATTGGTAATATTATTTGAATATTAAAGGATGTGCCTGCCAAACTCGTATGTTATTCACTGGTTATGTATATTGGACTACCCCAACCTGTGATTATTCACTTTATGGATCATTTTCATTAGAGAAAAATACAATTTTGGTCCACTATCTTTACCGGGTATAACACTTTTGGTCCATTTTTTTAAAAATTTGCGGGTTTAAGCCAAAACCCGAGTATCCATTTCACATTTGAGCCAAATCTAACAATTTCGTTAAATCTGATTTGGCTCAAATGTGAAATGGATACTCGGGTTTTGGCTTAAACCCGCAAATTTTTAAAAAAATGGACCAAAAGTGTTATACCCGGTAAAGATAGTGGACCAAAATTGTAGTTTTCTCTTTTCATTAAGTGAATCTTACAAGTGGTAATATTTTACTCATCCTTTAACTTAAGATGCAAGTAGATCTTGCACGTGTGGATGGCATTTCTTGATTACAGTTTAACGCTATCCTGAATAAGGTAGTTATAAAGACTATTTTTAAAAGTGTTGTGAAGCACTTGAATGACACGAGCAGTCAAAATAGGATTTGTTCTTCCATGTGTTACTAGAGTTGGATACTACCAGGCCCTTCGATGGATTGATCATATGTCTTTGTAGCCACACCCAAATGTATTTAAGATGAATCTTGATTAGTTTGGTAATCTTGTTCAATATCTATATCGAGAAACATAATAATTAAATAATGTTATGACCTTGATCCATATCCATTTTTAACAAGTATCTGAACAAAAGGATGATTAAGAATAAACCATTTAAATTGAATCGTTTACGAAACTACACTCATGTATTTCTAGGAACATCGGCGTGTTGCTAGACACTAACCTTTGCTAGTATTTTTATTTATGATTATGAGATACACAAGTGGGAGCTATTAGGATATGCTCATATCATAGTAAATAATTATACGACCGGAGATACGTGAGCCTATTGGGCCACACACACATATACACCGAGATACTACAATTATAATGTAATTATTATATTTATAGTAACTATATTAATTACATGAGTTAATCATTTCACAATATACTTAACGGTCGTTTGATGAATAATTAACGTAAGGCTATTTAATTATTATGTAATGAACATGTTAATTAATTAAGTACAAAAACAATATGCAATGTCTATACAGATGTTTGTTGGACCGGCCTGAGGAAAGAAATAGGAAACAAAAGAGCTAAACTTGTTTCCTAAGTTATTATATTGTATTAGGGTTACCTTAACTCACCCTATACTAACAATTCCTTTAGAAATAAGTTGTTTGATATTTTCTCTTTTCCTTTATACCTAAACGATCAGTTCATAAACCCTTTCGGGTTGTATTAGTCGATTTTAATAATAAACAGGAGCAAGGGTTTTGTTTATTCGATCATGAATTAGAATTAGCATCCAGGTAGTATTATAGGACGTGTTGTATAGACTAAATCCGTAGAGGACATCTACTTTGGTGTCTTGGTTTGTTTCGTGGGTTTTAGAAAAATACTAGAAGGGTTCTTTGCTCCATTTGACTAATCGATTCAATAACAAAGGTTAGTAACAATTGTTATTATTTATGTTAATCTGTGTGCATCATACGTGATCCCTTAAGGACATTCTTTGTTGCATACATATTAATAAATAGTTATTTAGATGTTAAATCCCAACACTGTTGTGCCTGATCTTTGGAGATTAGTTAGGCCCCCTCATCCGCCTAATAAATACTATGGTTATCTGATAGATTCATAAGCTCTTGATCTTGGGAATCATGAAGATCCTCAAACCAACTACGAAGTTATGCTTGGTTCTGAATCAGATAAATGGCTTGAAGCGATGAGTGCATAGATGCAATCCATGAGAGATAACAAAGTCTAGGCATTAGTTGATCTTACATATGGCAACAAGACTATTGGCTGCAAATAGGTCTTCAAGACGAAGACTGACATGGATGGTAATGTAAACAGATTCAAAGCTAGACTAGTAGCGAAAGGTTATACACAAACTCAAGGATTTGATTATAGTGAAACCTATTTGCTTGTAGTTAGCACTCTAACTATAAGGTTGCTATTTGCTATAACAGCATACTATGATTTTAAGATTTGACAAATGAACGTGAAAACTACCTTCTTAAATGGTCACTTATATGAAGATGTTTATATTGAGGACCCTGAGGGTTTTCAAAGTTCTAAGTATCCTGAAAGAGTTTGCAAACTTCAGAGATCCGTCTATGGTTTGAAGCAAGTATCTCGTAGCTAGAACATAAGGTTAGATAAGAAAATCAAATATTTTGGTTTTATCCAAAATATTGAAGAACCATGTGTCTATAAGAGAACTCAAGAAGATAAAGTAGTTTTCTTAATCATGTATGTGGATGACATACTTATGATGGGAAATGACATCCTTATGCTTGAAGGTGTATAAACCTGGCTGAAGAGATGCTTCACCATAAAGGATTTAAGAGAAGCTGCTTATATTCTAGGGAGCAAGATCGATAGGGATACATCTAGGTGGATTCTGGGATTAAGCCAAAGTACATACATAGATAAGATTCTTAAGAGATTCAAGATGAATAACTCTAAGAGAGGACGTGTTCCTATGACGGTTAAAAAGTATTTGAGTGATGCTTAGAGTCTAAACACTTTTAGAGAAAAGAGAAGGATGTGAAAGTTCCTTATGCTTCTGCCATAGGGTCTATTATGTATGTTAACACTTGCACGACACCTGATGTGTCTTATGCATTAAGCATGACAAGCAGATTTCAAGCAGATCCCGGAGAGGAACATTGGGCTGCTGCGAATAACATTCTAAGATACTTGAGAAGGACCAATGACATATTTTGGTTCATGGAGGTTTGGAGGATGAGCTTAGTGTAAAGGGTTACACATATGCTAGTTTCCAAACTCATAGGGACGATACAAAGTCTTAAACAGGCTATATGTTCATTATAAATGGCAAAGCGGTAGCGTGGAGAAACTCAAAGTAAGATACCATCGCAATGTCATCTATAGAAGCCAAATATATTGCTATCTTATAAGCTGCGCAAGTATCTTACGCGATGAAGAAATTCATAGAGGAGCTTGGTGTGGTATCAAGAATTGAAAACCCTGCGAAAGTGTATTGCGACAATTCAAGTACTACCCAACTTGCGAATGAGTGCATAACCCAAAGAGGCAATAGACATATTCTTTGCATACATCATTATATCTGTGAAGCTGTTAGTCTTCATAATGTAGAGGTTATCAAAATCCATACTGATGACAATACTGCTGATTCATTGACGAAGGCATTACTGTGTGATAAAAACGAGTTTCATGTTAATGGAATGGGACTGCCTTTTGTTGGTTTAAATTCATCATAGTTTTATTCATGTATTTAGATGTTGGAACTTATGAAATTTAATATAATGTTTTTCTTCCTTTATATTAGTGTTGTTCTATATTTGCACGTTAAACCCATGAACAAGTTTGTTCTAAATATCCATAGGTGATCATATTGTTTAGGCACGATATGAATCACGACTAATATGAAGAAATTGGTGTTTATTTGTATACTACAAATGATTTACTTGTTGTGACAGAATTCATATGTTATTCATGGAGATAAAAAATGGATGACCCATACGAGACGTCACGACATGGATGATTGTCAATAAGTGAGTCATTTATGTTTTGTATTCTTGAGTATCCTTCGACCTTGAGATATATAGTATTTTTGTGTTATTCGAGGAGTGGGATTTGATTCATACCCAATGCCTTACTAACACAAGGTTATCCTGGTATGTTTTGGTTTCATGAGTTAGGCAATACAAGGTGGATATAGGCTAAGGGATTTTTCCTCTTTAGAAGAGAAGATATTACTGTTGGTCACTCGATGAATTGATTGATATTTACACGGTCGTGACTAAGGTGGAAGTTAAACTATTGTTTAGCTTACTTTGGTATCTCATAAATTCTTAATCGAGAAACAGGTGTTAAGGATTTAAGGTTGCTTAATCCATGTCTCAAAATAACACATATCAGAATAAAGGGGATAAAAGTATTATTAAAATCATAAAATCATTAAGAGTTAATTATCGGTTGTTTGGTTCTATCGACGAACAGACAAGTCGTGTATTAATGGGTGGCGATTTAGTTCATTGCTAGACGGTTGACTGTTTGGTATTTGGTCCCTTGGGTTTTACCATAAGCAATTGGGAGTTTTTAGGATTGTGTGCATAGTAAACGAGATTAAATAATGTAACTAATATAAGATTCATTAGGGCCACACACAATAACTTAAGATCACAACTCTATATATTTATTGTAAATATATAAATGATCATTTAAACAAAACGATTGGACTTAATTAGTTGGACTAGGTTAAGTGGAGGAGAGATTTGGTCGAAGCCCAAAACTAGTGGCACATTGTTGTGAGGCCCATGTTCGACCGGTCACCCAAGGGGGGATCGAGCTGGGCTTTTGGTCTTTTGTTTATGTATGGATAATATATTATCTTGAATAATATAATATCTTTTATTTATGGATAATATCTTTTATTTATATTTGGTAATTATCTTTATTTTATTTTGATAATTATCTAATAAGTCTATAAATACAAGAGTTATTATTTCATTTAGTTTAACCAGTTTTCTAAAACTTTCTCCCCCTCCTATCTCCTAGTTTAAACGCGACTCAAAACACAAACACATATATTGTGTGTTTGATCTGGTTTAATCAATTTGATTGTGTTGTTGTAGATTGACTAACTGGTAGCATGCTGTTGTTATCGTTTGAGGGCCAGCGTGTATTTTCCATGAGGAGTTCTACTTTGAGCTCTTGGATATATGTCTGATCTCCCACTCCAAACAAGGTACACAAAGTTGTGTTTGTTTTGATTAGTCATAAGATGCATATGGATCAATGGCTCATGGAAAATGGTTGTAAGGGTTTTGTTCTTCCACTGCATGTTTTGAATTTAATTATTAATGAAAATTAAAAATTGTCCCTGACGTTTTCATACATCTTTACCGATATTAAGGTAGATATCAACTTCTTCTTCAGGTACAACCAAACCCTCTATATTTTTTGCCCAAACATAAGAAACCTATTACCTTTGTGTTTTAAGGCCTAGTACGCTAAACATACTACCCTTATGTTTTAAGGCCTAAAAACATAAACCTTCTAACATCTAGTTTGGTGCATAGTTGATGATACAAGATGTTGTATGGTAGTGATACATGATAGTGTATAATAATGATCCAAGACATGGTTGTCTAATAGATATGAATGCCTATGTTGATTATTTATCCCAAGAAACATATGATCATAATATGAACGATCAAATAATATTAAGCATAACATTAAAACTTACTCGATGCGAGAGATGATATCACCATGAACGAAGAACATCGGTAGGATGGAGATCTTCTACTTAATCCTCTCTTCTTAGTAATGGATCGTAATGTTTGTGTGTGTTTTTATGAGGAGAATAATCCTCTATTTATAAGAGAGGTCAAGTAGAGATCAACTCCTAATTTAGGTATGATTATGTAATTATTACCATAATTCATTACCTAGACATTATCTCTTAAAGAAATTGGATCTCCCATCAAGATACAATATCCTACGGAGTCTTATTATGGTAACTAAATATTATTTAATTACTCTCAATATTACCGATATAAATCAACAATATATGATGTACAAATATAATCATGCATTAAATAGGTTAGGCCACATTTATAGAAAAATATCCAATACTAAAATATGATATTTTCTAACATTCTCCCACTTGTCCGTATACCTATTTATGCTTTGTACTAGTTAATATTGACCAAGTTGTTGATTTAATAAGTTTATTATGATCAAGTAAAATTGTAATGCAAAACAGCATAATCACTTACATCACAGTTAATGCAAGACCCCTACTCATTATACAATTAGCTCGTCTAAATGAAGAATGATTATCATAAGCCATAATGAATATGAATGGAAAAAGAAACATAATGGTAATAAAATAAAACCATTCACATGATCCACCATAAGTTGTTTGCTCATAAGATCTCATAATGTGCACAATCATAAGAATAACAAACCTTTAACATAATGTGAAGAACACAAGTAGGATCCTTGATTGTAAGGTTATCAAATAATCCTATATCGGTAATTATACTCGAATAAGAGCTTGGGTGATAAACCTATCATAACTAACATAATACATTAAGTCAGTGTACAAATATATTTGATGACAATGTTCTTCAACAATACTGACATTTGTGTTATTAAGAAAATTAACAATAACACCTTAAAAATGATATAGTCGAAATATGAAAATGCATCGTGAGAAAAATATAATAGTCTTACAATAAACAAAGTAGCATGTAAGTAACCAAGTAATTTATGTTTATTCTTCTTTGAAGTAGTTAACACAAGTCTAAATTTAAAACTTATCTTATGACAACACAAAATTGACTTTAACAATATATAAAATTGATGGGGAGTAAAAATTTATTTATCAAGAAGTTTAAACATTAGAAGGTGTTTAGAACCAGTAGAACGGTCATAATGTTTTTGATAGGACCCATAGTAAACATTATTGATGTTATGGGTTTGAAATCTTTTAGATCATAAGTGATTGAAATAATCTTTCAAATTCATAAAAACTTAGTTTTAGTCATTCATTGTTGTAGAATTATCTTACCACATAATATAATGATAACCAATTTGCTCCCACTGATCTTAAGATATATATGTCAATCAATTTAATAATACATGTAACCATAGAATTTTCATATACGATTTTAAAACAACCATAATATAGACATCAAATTGATTGTTTCCTATTTATATCTCATCTAATACTTGCATCCAACATACTTTATAGTTACATATCTTATGCAAGTTAAAGTTGAGGAATATAATGATAAAGTCCATAATATAGTTCTTAAACATGATGAACTACTAAAATAATGACTTATGACATAATTTTATTATAAAATAAAATGTATTATTATAAAAAACAATCCTCTTATTGCAACATTATGTGACAAGATATAATAATATTATTTGATGCTTTTTTTGGGTTTACATTAGTAGACCAACTTGCATTATATTGGGTTATGAGTACTTAGACAACCCGCAAGTAACTAACATCAATTGAATAAGATAAATTAACTTATAATTAATGACTTAACGCCAATAACTTAACTTGCCACAAAAATGGCATTGCTAAAAGAAAATAGGAATTAAAAAATGGCTAATCAGTTAAAACATTATGAGATTATTAATATATGTGGTGATTTATTGTAATGAGATGAAATAACTATTTCAAGTTTTTAAATACATTTGCATGTACCTTGAAAGTAGAATCATTTATTAATTCTTCTTAAACCACATACTCCCACTGATTTTGCCATTGCTTATAACATGTAAGGCGATTTATAAACTAATAGTCAATGATTTAATATCTTTATATAGGACAGTAGTTTAATAGGATTAGAAATTAGTAACCCTTAAACTAGTTACTTTGTTAGTCCCAACTAATAGACCGTAATAAAGATATTGGATATTTGCGTCATGTTATTAGGGGTTTCTTTAAATTTCTTGGTTCATAGGTAATGTTTGATACTAAATCACAGTCTATACATTGTACCATGTTCATAAAGGTACAATCTCCTTTATGTAATACCATTTAATTGAGTTGGTTAAGGCTTACTTAAGTGATTTTACAACTTCATTCCCCCAACATAGGACATATAAATTGGGGCAATTAAGATAACGTACTTATCATAATACACTTTCACCCCCTAATTGACCCAATATCTTATCTTAATGGTTTATTTACATTTTATAAAACTCGGTCTTAATACATAAGGGGTTATCATCAAGTACACTCTATAATCATCAATATTAACAAAACAAAAAAAAATGTTATTATTTCAATGTCATTCATGAAAATATACACATCTTTATAAGAGAGTTTTTACTTATTAAAATAATTGAAATTAAAAAATAATGAAAAACATCTCAAAGAATGTCACTAACTGCAATGTAAATTTATGAAGGTTTTAAACTAATGAACTACAAACGAATAATATGAGAATGAATAATTTTAAATTCAAACACTTGAATTTAAACTAATAAATTAAGTGTCAAAATTTAGCATAACAAATAAGGTTATCGAATAAAATTATGAAACCAAAATCTCATTTTACAATAAAATTATTTTGGTTTCAACAAAGAACTCATTCTCACTAGTGATTCATAACCTTCTAAATAGCAAGTCATTAGAATCTTTGATATTCACTTAACACATGTTTTTAACATTTGTGACAAAACTCTTCAAAGAACTCTTGAACATAAAACATTTTCTAAGACATTGTTTCATTATAGAAATATTTTAAGATCATTAGACGCGTCTTTACTTAATTAGTCTATACATATAGAGAAACTTTGATTATCTCACTAAAGTTCTCTTTATTATACAATTAAATAAGTTGGTGGTAATAATGTAAACTATAAAGATTATAGATCTCATCTTTATGGACAGTAGTAATCATAATTGTTTATTTCATATTTTTTCTTTTACTTGTAAGTATAGTTGATGTAAAAATATCCACAAACTTAATAAGGAAAAATGTCATTATGAAATATATAAGAGATTACCGTATCCCTTTAATTTTAAGATCACATAAAAGCTTACAAACACCATAAAAATGCAGACTTTTATGATGAGAAAATTATTTAAAAGTGTACTTTCACGTGTTATTATCGAGTTTATAAAATTAAGCGTTATCATATAAACATGCAATCCGATCTCTCTGTAATTCTCATTAATCCTCATTGATATATCATTTTATTCAACTATAAGAGGTATGAGATGATCATATCATAATGCATGTTAAAATTCTTTATGACTATAGTAAACATTAGTTTACCCTTTTAAACATGTTTTAAATATTTAGTGGTTACAAGAACTTATAAATTGTTATCTAAGCAAATGACTTGTACTTATGTACATAAAAGACTATTCAAAATAAAGACTATATCAAATTATTAACCTAAAAGTATAACTAACAGTAAAGAAAATGTTAGTTATTAGAATCTAACCACACCATAAAATTAGATTCATAAAAGAAGTTTGTTGAAATTGTTAACTTCTCGTTGGTTCCATTAACAGCCCATTAATAACTTCTACTTTTATTATATGCAAAATCAATCAACAAAATACATCACATTTGGGCAGAAATATTTGCTAACTAATTATTTAATTTGCATATATTAAATTATTAACATAAAAGTATAACTAACCATAGGGTAAATGTTAGTTATTGAAATATAACCACAACACAAAATTAGATTCACATAAGAAGTTTGCTGTAATTGTCAACTTCTCTTTGGTTCCATTAACAACACAGTAATAACTTCTTTATTGAATCATGCAAACTTAATTAACAAATAATCACCTTTGGGCAGAAATATTAGTTAACTAAGTACATAATTTGTAAATACCGCTTAATGATTATGATTATGGTCATCCTTTGGGCTTAACACATAACCTAAACTCATCAAAACGTAAATAAGTATAACTTTCATTCACTTAAATGTTTTGATTAATTGCATCTTTTGAGCCTACAACCAACCATAACAATTAAGTAGTCATAACACATGTAAACAAAATAATGAAAACATGTATACCCTATTTAATTAAACATTATGGAAGAATACACTATTGTTAATTTTAATTAAGAAAAAACTGTTTCTTTCCTCCGAACATAAATGTTCAAATTAGTTTTATTTATTTATGAGTTATAATGTGATCAAACTAATATCACAAACTCAAAATAAAGATAGACTATAGCATAATTACATACAAATTTAGATGCAACTATACTTATCAGTGCTTTAGAATTGAAACATATATTATCATACATGTGAGATAGCAGTAAAACATGAACACGTAACTTAATATAACTTTAATTCACATAATTGTTTTGATTAAGTGCTTTCCGTTGGGCCAACATTAACTTCGACAATTATGTAGTCATAAGTATGACCGTTCATTCACTTAACTATTTTAACCAGTATCCTTCCTTTGGGCATGACAACTAGTTTTAACAATCAAGTAGTCACAAGACATGTTAAAATATATTACAAACATGTCAAATAATGCCCTTTACTAATTAAATCATTATGAAAGAAAAACACTACAAAACTCATTGTTCAAAACTTATAAACAAGTTAGCAGTCATGTAATTATTACCATAATTCATTATCTCTTAAGAAAATTGGATCTCCCATCAAGATACAATATCCTACGGAGTCTCATTATGGTAACTAAATATTATTTAATTACTCTTAATATTACCGATATAAATCAACAATATATGATGTACGAATATATTAATGCATTAAATAGATTATGTCACATTTATAGAGAAATATCCAATACCTAAATATGATATTTTCTAACAGCCTAATCTAAACATAAAGAACTCTAGCCTTTATATGGTTAAACTTATCTTGATAGTAAGAAGCCATCAATAGATGAAGATGACAAGAGCTTTGATCTTGTTGTGGTGTATCTTCATATGTAAGTATGTTTTGGTGGATAGGGATGACAAGATCTCTAAGCTTGCTCTGATTGATCATAAAGTGAAAATATGCTTACAATAAATAAGAGTTAGAAGCATTATGATCAAAAGTTAGTGAGAGTTTTGAAGACTAGAGAATGTGTGTTTTTACTTACAAAAACTTGTTTGAAATTTGGACTAAATTGTTGCTTAAATAAGCAAGAAGAATCAAGTCACAAGTTTCCATTCTTTCTACAAATGTTCACTTTTTTTAAAGGCTCCTAAAACTGAGTTTTTAAAAAACCACTAAATGTTTGAATTTGAAAGTAATTATGAAATTTACTTAATCAAAAAGAAAAAGTGATTTATTTCTTTTCCCAAAACAAATTATGCTTTCTCTTAATAGGAGGTCTATATAAACTATGTGATTTTAAATTTGAATCACTTTTTAAGTGGAAGAGCCTTGCTAAAAATTGATTATGAAAGGTATAATGCAAGAACACATTTCATTGCATTCCCAAAGGGGGAGAATCTTGCTAATATTGGTTTATGAAAGGTTTAATGCAAGAATACATTTGAACGTAGATTATTACTAAAATGATTAATTAATTTTTTCATTCATGATCAAGTTTGAATTCATTTCCAAAGGGAAGATTCTAACTAGTTGACTAGTATTAAAACATTTTGTTAAAAGGAAAGTAGTTTGTTTAAACAAAAGTAAATAATTTTTTGAGTTATGTACATTTTTGGTCCTTGTGATTTGGTGCGATTTTATTTTTGGTCTAAAATTTAAAAAAGGTTTAGTTTTGGTCCAAAAACATAGTTTCGGTCCACTTTTAGTCCAATCCCGTGAATTTGCACTAAAATTTTTGGACTAAAAGTGAAACGAAACTATGTCTTTTGGACCAAAGGTGTAATGAAACTATGTCTTTTGGACCAAAAGTGAAACGAAACTATGTGTTTTGGACAAAAACCAAACCTTTTTTATTTTTGGACCAAAAGTGAGAAAATGCACCAAACCATAAGGACAAAAAATGTACTTAACTCTAATTTTTTTTTGAAAGTTTATGGAAATATGTAAGGTAATATAAAATGATGCAAGAGATTTACAACATGATAGAAAGCGTTTTCATGCAATATATTTGAAATAAATGCAACTATGATCATTAGCCTAGTTTGTAAAATCATGTTTATACCTTGTATGAAATGTAAAATGATGTTCGAAAAATGATGGTCGAGATTGTAAATACTTGATGACACCAAAATATATTTTAAACATTTTCATTGATTTGTTAAACCGTTTGATCATAATGCAACATAACAAATATATTTAAACTTGTGTTGAAGAATGAGAAGACTTGAGACGTCGAGAGGCATTGATGAATATAAGCTTTGATGATATATGCTTATAAGTAACTTGCATATTTTACGTTACATATTACATGTTATATGTTTGTCATTACTGTAAGATAAGAGCCCGTTTAATTTAAATATTTCCATATTTGCAACGATTTTGTTAATTTAATTCTTGTAAATTTCATTTCATATATGCACGATATTTTTACCACCACTTGTCAACTTATAACATAAGGGTATTTTTAACATGTGCCCTAGGGGCACATGATAAGGTGGGGACCCAAGTTTATGTGTCACAACCTAGTTAGTCAACAGGTGATTGTGAGCCCTGAGAATAATTAATAATAATAACTGCTGACCAATCAGATTGTGACACATAAGCCTGGATCCCCACCTTATTATGTGCCCCTGGAGCACATGTTAAAAAAAACCATAACATAATAGTCTCCCTTGTAATTGTTTTGTGTTTCTAACACCATTTGCATCAAATTGTGATACAACTTATTAAAGTTGCATCAAATTCTACCATTTGCATCAAATTGTGATACAACTTCTTAAAATTGCATCAAATTCTGATACAACTTCTTAAAGTTGTAACAAGAAGTCAAACATAACGTTTTTTTACATTTTGTGTGCCCAGTACTTTTGATACATGTTACTACTTGAAACTAATATCAACTTCTTAAAGTTGTAACAAGTCAAACATAACGTTTTTTTACATTTTGTGTGCCCAGTACTTTTGATACATGTTACTACTTGAAACTAATATCAACTTTATTAAAAGAATCATATAGCAGAACTAGATTTCAATTCGAGTTCTTTACTCGAAGAGTCTTGAGTCGAACTTCCAGCAACTTCTTCAACAAAAGATTTGAGATTGTACTATTAAAGCATATATTGTATATTTAGTGTAATCGGCCCATTGGCCTGAGCCCATAGTCTAGAAGCTTCATTTGTATCTTATATATATGTTGGCTATTATCAATTATAATCAAGCAATCAATCCAATCAATATCATTTTCTATTATCTCTCATGGTAATCAGAGCCTACTATTAATCTTCCCGTAATCTTCTTCTTCTTTTTCTCTCGTAACACGCTTCTCACCTCTCTCTCCCATAAAAAAAAGTTACTGTTCATCGGCGTCACTATTCATCGGCGAGTACAGTTCATCGGCTGGTACTGTTCATCGAAAAAAAAAATTGTTCTTATGGCTTCTCATGATCAACAATTGTATATGGATACCAGAGCAACTTCTCACCTTTCATCTCACACCGGTAACCTTCAAACCTCTTTTCTTAATCGTAATTTTCATTCAGTTATTGTCGGAAATGGATCATCTATACCTGTCACCCACTCTGGACATGTACAAATCCCTAATCCATATCGCCCACTCCACCTTAAAAATGTTCTTGTCACACCCAATATAATTAAAAACCTTGTTTTTGTACGTAAATTCACCACTGATAATAAATGCTCCATTGATTTTAATCCCTATGGTTTCACTGTACGAGATCATCATACTCGTCAAACCCTTCTTCGTTGTGACAGCACGGGTGATCTATACCCCTTACACGTTGCCACCTCAGCATTTTCCCTACTAATAATCATTCCTTTTGGCATCAACTTCTTTGTCACCCCGGTGACAATGTAATTCAAACTCTGTCGTCACGTGGCCTTGTGTCTTATAATAAACAAAACACTCAACATTTGTGCCGTGCCTGCCAGTTAGGGAAATAAACAAAACTTCTCTTTCAACGATCTACCTCTATTGTCACATCTCCCTTTGTCATTATTCACTCAGACCTTTGGACATCTCCTGTCTCTAGCATGAGTGGATATAAATACTATGTTCATTTTTTAGATTACTATTCACATTTTTTGTGGGTCTACCCACTTCACAGAAAATCTGATGCACAGTCAAAACTTCTATACTTTCGTGCATTTGTAAAAACCCAATTCAACCGTGAAATTAAAGCTTTCCAATGTGATCATGGTGAATAATTTGACAACAACTCACTCCATGAATTATTTGTCACTAATGGCATTCAATTTTGTTTCTTATGCCCATGTACATCTCAACAAAATAGCAAATCTGAACGTATGATTCGTACTATCAATAAGGTAGTACGTTTTCTCCTCTTTCAAGCCCGTCTTCCTCCCGAGTATTGGGTCGAAGCACTACTTACTGCCGCTTACTTACTTAATATCATCCCCTCCACCTCTATCAACAATGACATCCCTTACACAAATTATTTAACAAACCAACCTCTTACACCCACCTTCGCACGTTTTGATGCCTTTGTTACCCTTACACCTTTCCACAGCACAAACTTGCCCCTCGTACCACACCATCTATCTTTCTCGGGTACCCTTACAATTATCGTGGATATCGATGCCTTGACCTGAACACCAACAAAATCATCATTTTCTGTCATGTCACATTTGACGAAACTGTCTTTCCCATCGGCTACATGACTCCAACTCAACCCCCTCATACTAATTCTTAGATGATAATCTCGACACCTCCCCCATTGCACTTCGCCTTCTTACTACACCTACTTCTTAACAAATCACACCACAAACAACCCCACAAGCAACACCACAAACAACACCTCTAACTCCGTTGCCAACACCATCACCACTAAACACCCCGCCACCACCAAACACCTCGCCACCACCACCACCATCTACCTCACAACACCCTATGGTCACACGTTCTAAAGTCAGAATTGAGAAAGCTAACCCCAAATACAACTTCTATATTACCACTTCCTCCCCCATCCCTAAGTCTCCTTTCCATGCCCTGTGAGATCCTAACTGGAAACAAGCTATGTGCGACGAATATAAAGCTCTCATCGACAATGAAACTTGGGTGCTTGTTCCTCGCCCACCAAATGTCAACATTGTCCGCTCCATGTGGTTATACAAACACAAATATAATGCTGATGGGTCCTTAAGTCGGTACAAAGCCCGACTAGTTGCAAATGGTCATAGTCAACAACAAGGCATCGACTACGATGAGACATTTAGCCATGTTGTCAAACCTGCTACCATTCGGACTGTTCTTAGCCTTGCAGTTTCTCGACAGTGGCCTATTCATCAGTTAGATGTGAAAAATACATTTCTTCATGGCCATCTTACAGAGACAGTTTACATGCATCAGCCACTAGGATTTACTGATTCAGCTCCTTCTGATTATGTTTTCCTTCTACAAAAGTCCCTTTATGGCCTTATGCAGGCCCCCGAGCTTGGTTTTAGCAATTTTCCAGCTATGCTATTCTAGCCAGTTTCTATCACAACAAAACCTACTCGTCTCTTTTCATCTTTAACAAGGGGCAGACACGGCTTACTTACTACTGTATGTGAATGATATCATTCTTACAGCTTCTTCTACTTAGCTCCTGCAACGTATCATCTCTTTGCTACATACGGAATTGCTATGACAGACCTTGGCCCACTCAACTATTTTCTCGGTATATCTGACACGCGTACTACCTCTGGCATATTCTTGTCTCAGACGAAATATGCTACCGAGATTCTTGAGTGGGCACAGATGCTTAATTGTAACCCTTGCAGGACTCTAGTTGACACTGAGAAGAAGCTTGGACTTGAAGGATCACCGGTCACTGGTCCTACTTTATATCGCAGCCTTGCCAGAGCATTTCAGTACCTCACCTTTACCCAACCCGATTTGTCATATGCAGTTCAACAGTTATGTCTTTACATGCATGATCCTCGAGAGCCACACCTTAATGCTATGAAACATGTTCTTTGTTATCTTCGAGGAACCACTGATCTTGGATTACAACTATTTCGGTCTACTACATCACAGCTTATTGCCTACTCTGATGCTGACTGGGCAGGTTGTCTGGCTACGCGCCAGTTTACTTCTGGATACTGTGTTTTTCTTGGTGACAACCTCCTAACGTGGTCCTCTAAACGCCAGGACACGTTGTCTCGTTCTAGTGCTGAGGCTGAATTCCGCGGGGTTGCGAATGCAGTAGCTAAGACATCATTTGCAACCTCCTTCGTGAGCTTCATACCCTACTTTTCAGAGCGACCTTGGTCTACTGTGATAATGCCAATGCCGTATACATGTCTGCAAACCCGGTGCAACATCAGCGCACCAAACATATAGAGATTGATATTCATTTTGTTCGTGATAAAGTAGCAGCAGGTCATGTTCGAGTTCTTCATGTCCCTTCTCGATTTCAGTACGCATATATCTTCACAAAAGGACTCCCATACCCGTTGTTTACTCAGATCCAGTTTGAGCGTCCGCAAATCTCCTGCTCTAACTGCGGGGGCGTATTAAAGAACATATTGTATATTTAGTGTAATCAGCTCATTGGCCCGAGCCCATAGTCTAGAAGCTTCCTTTGTATCCTATATATAGGTTGGTTATTATCAATTATAATCAAGCAATCAATCCAATCAATATCAATTTCTATTATCTCCCAGAAAGATCTACTTTCTTTCATAGCTTCTCTTGCAAAATTCTTCCACTCCTTAACTTTCTCTCTCATTTTTGCTCCCTTTTAATGTCCTCCCATTACCCTTTCCATGCACCTTTTTATCTCTTCACCTTCTACAACTCCTTCTTCATTAGCTGTCACCCTTACACCTGTTTCCCATACGTCTTCTAAGAGCTTCGCGTTTTGATCTGTCCATTGAGGAAATGCCACAACAGGTACGCCACAAACTATGCTCTCTAATGTTGAATTCCAACCACAGTGTGTCACAAAACAACCTAAAGACGGGTGTGATAGTACCTCTAATTGACTGCACCATGGCACTATCAAACCTAACTGTCCCAGTTCCTTCATAAAGCTTAAGTTGTCTTCTTCGTCCTCGCCTTTCTTCTTCCCTTCTTTTTCATCTCTGATCACCCACAAAAACGGCCTACCACTTTGTAACAAACCATGGGCCAAAAGATATATAAAGAATAGACCCCTCAGGCTTTGTATTCATCCATTCCAAATAGTCTTTTGATGATTCAAACAAATCTCCCCCAAAAGCTTTGTCAGCTGAATTTATTCCATCCAAGAAAGCGGATGGAAGCAACGGTCCTATAGCAATTAACTTAAGCTTACCTTCAATATCTTTCAAGGCCTCTTCTTCCAATGCATCAACAGTATTCACAAGCACCATAGGGTTGTCAACCGAATTTAGCCTCTCTATCTCTTCTTTAAATAAGTCCAACAAGAAACTGTAAGGATTTGAAAGGAGAACAAAATAGGGGAGGTCGCGAATTCTAAGCAATGGCAACCCTGGTAACTCTATGGACCATGAAGGTTCGTTACAATCCTCCCCAATAAGTTCGCCGTATCCGTGAAAGTAATAGTAGTAAATTAGAAAAACGGATGCTGGTTGAATCCAAAGAAGGGCTGATGGCACGTTAAGTCCATAAACCACTTCACCAGCCCATGGCAGTGTTAGTCCATGATTAGTCAAAGTCAATTATATATGATTAGTCAAAGTTATTTATGTCAGTAAAATTAATGGTCATTATGTATTGGGCTCAAGCCCGTATTCTAGAATAGTCCGTACACTCCTATATATTGTATCAATTGTTTTGAGGAATACAAAACACAAATTATATCTCTAAACCCTTTATTGTAGGAAATAGTTTAGAGATATAATTTGTGTCTTGTATTCCTCAAAACAATTGATACAATATATAGGAGTGTACGGACTATTCTATAATACGGGCTTGAGCCCAATACATAATGACCATCAATTTTACTGACATAAATAACTTTGAATGACATAAATAACTTTGACTAATCATATATAATTGACTTTGACTAATTATGGACTAAGGCAGGAGTAATGTGTAAACCAAACAAGTGACCGGAGTGCCATTTTCTGCATTAGAATGAATTGTATCTTTAATGAACTGTGTTCCCCCGGTCCTCAACTGGGCTGAGAAAAGATTGCCATCATCTTTTTTATTGTCGAAACCATCATCAAAGCCATCTGAAAAAGTGGCAAAGTTGAAAATATCAGGGAGCCCGCCAGATTTGCTCATGCGACGGTAGGCAGAGACCGTGGTAGAGAAGGTAATTTTGACACCTAATGGAATGAGTCGTTTTGCAAACTGGATAGCCGGGTTAATGTGACCTTGGGCTGGATAGGTTACTATAAAGAAGTGAGGTTGTTTTTGACTCGTAACAGTGGTCATTTTTGTGTATTGTATGTTCAATTCGTATGAGTTAGTGAACTAGGAAGTGTGTTTATATGGTGTTCCAATATCTAGGCAAGAAATGACGACGTTTGTGGTGACGAAGTAGAGAAGATGGAATGTTATGTGGTGGTGGAAGTGTTCCATGTGCCCAGTGACGGAACCAGAAAATTCAATTGTGGGGGGCAAAAAAATTTTTTTTTTTGATAATAACTATAAAATACGGCAAAAATAACTAGGATCGAAATGATAAATTGAGTATTGTTACTTACAGATGAATGATTTATAAGGCTTTATGAATGATTTATAAGATTTAGAGTGTTGAATGTTTGATTTTGATGTGTAAATAGGGGGCAATTTGAGTTTTGAGCGGGAGGCACTCTAAAAAAATAGTCGATATTGAACAAAAAATACACTAAAATTTCATCTCGTTAGTCTAGCCATGGAGGGCACCGCCCCCCATACCTTAGGCATGCGTGCATGTGCCAAAAGGCCAATATTGTGAAACACATGTACATATACAGATTAGATTATCTTTACTGCCACTAAATCGTACTTGGGGATTATATTCTAAAAGTTTAAACTGATCGCGGATCATATTATTATCATCTAAATCCTCCATTACATTTGCTACAAAAAAAAAATACAATTCTTTCCAATATCTTTCTAATTTTTTTCCACATGCATATATATTCAATTATAATATCATATACAAAACAAAAAAATAGAAGCACACACATATATACTCGCACAACAAAAACAAAGATGGTGATCATAACTATTCCTCATCATCGCTTTGTGAGGCTACTAACACAAATATTACTCTCCCCTCTAATAAGTTCACTTTTTTATTTTAATTTGTTTAAAAAATGTTACTTTTAATAACAAGGTTGGATGCTCGCGCTTCGCTACGGTATGTTTTGTATAAATCGTTTTTTTATTATAAAGGTTTATTTGTCGTTCGGTTAAAAATTTGGGTCGTTTTATATGTATGCTTAATGCTGATACATTTTTTGTTGTACTTTCTATTTAATTGTTTTCTGTATAAACCCATCTTCTCTGTCCCTTGTTTAAATTCTTGTTTACCTGTTGAAAGCCTCACTTGATGAGAGTCGTGGCTTGTTTACATCATGAAAGCAATTTGTCCCTCAAAGTCTGTTTACATGATGTATGTAATTTGTTCCTTAAAGCTCGTTACTTGATTAAAGTAATATGTCTTCAAAAGCTTGTTTGCTTGATGAAATCCACTGTCCCTATACAGCTATGCTTCATCACTTTATGAAAGCATTGTGGAACCAATTTGTTCATCAAACTTTTGACATGAACATGAAGAATTCATACTTGGTTCATAGACAATTAATATTAAGTATTTCACTGAAGAGCTAGCATTTATGATTCATAACGCAACAAATAAGGTTGTCCAAGAAAGCAATTTGTGCATATCTAATCTTGTCTTGAACTTGCGTGGTCGTTTTTGTTTTTTTGAAAGAAACATGATTTTAATTTGTTAATCACATAGACTATGTGTATGGCATGGTAAATTCGTGCTAAAAAGGCACTAAAGATCGATGTGTATGTATACATATTCTCATATAATTAGTCAATCAGCTAATATTCTTTTATTACTTTTTATATAAATAAATATGTGTCAAATGACCATAACATCAAGCAAATCCTAAACATACACTTAGGTTTCGTTTGTTTTTTCAGAGGTTTTACCTCTTCATCTGCAAACCATGTCTGCAGAAGAAGATGTGTATCTAAGCTCTTCATCTGTAAAGAAGAAGACCATTTTTTTTTCTCTTAAAGTACTTTTATTCTTTTCTTTTTCTTTATCTTTTTCACTAGATTGTTTCGTGTTCATCAAACCACATGTCCTCATACCCCGAAAAAAACGGCGTCGCTGAACGGAAAAATAGACTTTTGTTAGAAATGACTAGAGCTCTAATAATTGAATCTAATGCTCCAAATTTTTTTTGGCCAGAAGCTCTAGCCACTGCCACCTACTTGATCAACCGACTTCCTACAAAAATCCTAAAAATGAAAACCCTATTAGAAACACTCTCTGAGTACCATATACTTCCGCAAGTGCTTACCCATGAACCTAAAGTTTTTGAATTTACGGTATTTGCTCATATTCCAAAATCATATCGTGATAAACTTGATCCGTGTGTCGAGAAATGTGTTTTTATGGGATATGGAGTAAATCAAAAGGGATATAGGTGTTATAATCCAAAAACTCGTCACATGATCACCACAATGAATTGTGATTTTCTTGAAACCAAGTATTTCTACTCCTCCCAACACAGTGTTCAGGGGGAGAGAGAATGTATCGACACACTTAGTTGGTTGAGTTATGGTACACATGAAGGAGGAAGGAACCATAGTACACATAATGAGTCTCCTTTCTCCACACAACCTGAAGACCCAAACGTTAGTGACGCCCAAGAAGCTCCTAACCTGATACCCGAGGTAAGTAATACTCACTCTTCTCCTATGTCCGAACCTATTGAAACTACTAATAACACATCAGGACAAGGTGAGAGTATACAAGAACAGGAGATGTTTGCCACTCAAAATGACACTAACGTAGAGCAAAATGAACATATGGAAGAGCAAGTGAACTTTCCCACACAAGAAGACACATCGGGAAGATATGTATTGCCACCAAGAGCAAATCGAGGAGTTCCACCGAAAAGATATTCCCCAGAAAAGGTGTCCAGAGGAAGTAGATATCCAATTGCTAATATAGCCAAAGGAAATCTATCCGAGGAAGCCAAGGCTTTTGCCTTATCTATGTATTCTGATGAAATCCCTGCTAATACGGAACAAGCCTTAAAATCAAAACATTGGAAAGATGCAATGGAAGAAGAAATAAAAGCTCTTATAAAAAACAACACATGGGAGAAACGTGTCTTACCGCCAGGGAAGAAAACTGTCGGGTGTCGGTGGGTGTTTACAATTAAATACAAACCTGATGGTACAATTGAAAGATACAAAGCGAGATTAGTAGCTAAAGGCCATACACAAACATATGGAATTGATTACTCTGAAACTTTTTCTCCGGTTGCAAAAATTAATACAATCAGAGTTCTTATTTCCATAGCAGCAAATAAAGGATGGCCCTTACATCAGTTTGATGTAAAGAATGCTTTCTTACACGGAGAGCTAAAAGAGGAAATTTATATGGAAGCTCCACGTGGATTCACGGACAGTTTTGGAGAAAGAGAAGTATGCCTTCTAAAAAAATCCCTTTATGGATTAAAACAGTCCCCTAGAGCATGGTTTGGGAGGTTCACCTTAGCCATGAAACATTATGGGTTCAAACAAAGTAACTCAGATCATACATTATTTCTCAAACAGAGAGGCAATCTCATAACCTGCCTAATAATCTATGTTGATGATATGATTATTACAGGAAATGACAAAGAAGAAATAACCAAACTAAAGAAGAACTTGTTCACAGAATTTGAAATGAAAGACCTTGGAAGACTCAAATATTTCCTTGGGATTGAAGTTCTAAGATCAAAACAGGGGATCTTCATGTACCAGAAGAAGTATGTTCTCGATTTACTAGCAGAGATCGGTATGGTTGATTGCAAACCAGCGGACACTCCAATGATTGTGAATCAGAAGCTTTATATGGAGAAAAAAGCCCGCTTGGCTGACAAAGGAAGATACCAACGAATGGTAGGAAAACTAATATATCTCTCACACACCCGACCCGATATAGCACATGTTGTGGGAGTGGTAAGTAAGTTTATGCATCAACCTCAAAAGGCTCACATGAAAGCAGTCTTAAGAATTATAAGATATCTTAAGGGAACGGCGGGGCATGGAGTCTTGTTCAAACAAAATGGGCATTTAGAAACTCAATTGTATACCGATGCAGATTGGGCAGGAGATAAAGGAGACCGAAGATCAACCTCAGGTTACCTTACCTTAGTTGGTGGGAACCTTGTTACGTGGCGAAGCAAGAAACAGAAAGTGGTGGCCCTTTCAAGTGCAGAAGCCGAGTTCCGAGGGATTGCAAGGGGGATAACTGAAGTGTTGTGGATACGAAAGCTACTAACCGAGATAGGATATCCACCACAAGAACCTAGCAAAGTCATGAGTGACAACAAAGCAGCCATCCAAATTTCAGAAAATCCAGTACAACACGATCGAACAAAGCATATAGAAATAGATCGACACTTCATCAAAGAAAAGTTAGAAGCAGAGGTCATCACACTTCCGTTTGTTCGGTCACAAGACCAACTCGCCGATATTTTAACAAAAGCTGTTAATGAAAGAACCTTACACGAGTGTTTGGGCAAGTTGAATTTTGGAAATCCCACTATTCAACTTGAGGGGGAGTGTTAAAAGGAAACAATTTAATGGGGTCAACAAGATTAATGGTTATTTACTTCATATCCCTTAATTCAAGCAAAGATATTCCTTAATTCAAGAAAAGATATTCGGTCAACGAGTAATAGCCACACAATAATTGTTTTCCCTCTTTAAGCCCATTGTAGTTTTGTATAAATAGTAGTTGTTCTCTGCATTGTAAATCAATCAATTAATAGAAAAAACCACTATTCTCAATTCCTATCAATTTCTATCAGTAATCGCTTAAAAATAGAGTATTAAAGACAATACATAGTTATTCAAAATATACCAATAACATACAAATTCCAAAGCACATAAATTATCAAAAATACTAAAACATATATCATATTATGACCCGTTCAACCACTTTGCATCAATTGTGTCATGATTTGATCTCTTAAATTAGTCATATATTGTCGGTCGGAGGCATTCCCTTGTGGTTGGACAACTTCATCTTCTTCAATACCTCCATCGTCTTCAACTAATACATTTTCATTGTCAAGTTGCACATTTGATTGATCATACGTAGAAAATAGCTCATCATCTAAACCCTCTTTGCATATAAAATTATGAAGTGCAAAACATGCAATCGTGATATTTCTTTGTGTTGTGCGTGAAAAAGGTATCATCCTCTTTAATATCAAAAAATGAGCTTTCAATACACCATAAGCACGTTTAATCATGTTTCTAAGTTTTGCATGCGAGTGGTTAAACTTTTCTTTACCATTCAATGGACGCCTTCGCTCGAAATCTCCTAACCAATATCTCACATTGCGATATGGTGCCATAAACCCTCGTGTGTGTGCGTAGGCAGCGTCACAAAGATAATATTTGTCTGTAAATATTATTTAATAGTAAATATTTAAGTAATAGTTCAAAATAAAAATAAATATGAATTATGATATGTACCTGGAGGGGGTAATAGAAATGGTGCATTTTGATTTCTTATTGCTTCTGACAAGATTCTAGAATCATGAGCTACACCTTCCCATCCGGCAACAAGAAAAGTAAACATCATATTAAAATCACATATTGCCAAAACATTTTGATAGCAGTCACCCTTTCCTCTTCCTCTATAAATGTTGTTTGTTTATAGGGACACGTGCATGTATCAAAGTTCCATCCAGGGCGCCGACGGCTCCCTATATAAATAGAGTTAGTATTTAAAATTTAATGTGAAAGAAATTATCACATAACTAAAATAGTTACTCATTACCTTAAATATTTGTCCGAGTCTCCTATTATGGCTCAGAACGGTTGGATAAGATTAAAATTTGTTGGTACTAGAATCTCCTTTTAGCAAACACCCACCTTATTAGCCAACACTTCATTGAAAAAAACTTATGGATTGTTTGAGTTGAATGCTAAAATATGTTTTTTATGACGACATACCATTGATTGTGACCTAACATCATCAAAAACATAGCCATTTTTTCTTCAACTGATACATGTTTGCTATCCTTTAACCACTCTTTTACTCTAAAATGTGTGCAAAGACGGATAAAGGAATCACGTGACATGCGTAACAACTCAACACATTGTCTATCATTTCCTTGCAATAACTCCAATGTAAATTGACGACCTGACATTGCTGAATTATTATCTCTTTTTCTTTTTCCTTTCCTTGACCGAACGTATCGAAGATAATTAAACATAACAATAATGAGTGCAAGTTTTTTTTATTATAATCCATAATGAGCCCTGTATATTTAGATAGAAAAAATAAACTTAAACTTTAAATAACCATATACATAAACTAAATAATGCATTAAAGTATCAAATACATGAAGGGTTCGAAATACCAAATACATAACCATCCACATAAGGGTTCAAAATACATGTCTAAACACATAAACCACATAAAAGGTTCAACATATAGATGTCTAAAACATATAAGAGTTTCAATATACGATACACGTTAACCACATAAAAGACGACCTCCCTATTTGAATATTCCAAGTTGTCTAACCGTTAGCAAAATATAAAGTTAAGATCTGATATTGGGGCAATATATCTATAATTCCAAAAAAACAGCAACTTCATAGAATTGGCATAAAAATTATCATTTTATTTTTAAATTAATCTATGACATTTTGTTGAATAAATGCTACACACAACCATAGTTGTAAAATTAATGCATGAGGTCGTAGAATAAGAACTTGCCTTGAATTCATTTATGTTTTTTGAGTACATGTTGTGTAATTACTATGATTATGTTTAATTAAGGATGCAAACTATACAAGTTATTATAGTGCTGCTACTATTTGAACTTGATGTTGACTCGAGCATCTCAAGGTGAACTAAATGACCCACTACCTTTGAAAAAAGAATTACATAGATTACCCAAATTAAGAGTCAAATGGGTGGATATTACTAAAATGAACCAGATAACCACCAAATCAGATTTACGCCTTGTCGCTGTGACATCGAGCTAAAAATGCCAAACCAATCTTACGCAGACTTGATCAGTCTAATCGCTAAGCCCCTACTTAATGGTTTTCCACATATACTCCCACATAAGGAATATACTCTACATTCTTATTACCGAAAAGATAGTGTTGATCACTACCCTACCATACATTAGTAAATGCTGAATACAACAAACTAATCAATTTTGCTTAACTTAATATAACATAAGAGACGTCATAGACATTAACATCTGATCTGATATATAACAACAAAACGTAATATGCTTTATAAGCAACATGATATGGTACAATGATTCACATTTTGCTAACACAATAATAGGATATACAAGATTGATATAAACCATCATAAATAAAGATTCCAACAAATGATCACTAATTAGTGGCAACATTTTGTGCGATAGGAATGCTAGTTTAAGTTAAAATATTCATGTTTCACCTTTGAAAATATGTAACTTTATGACCACTGGTACAAGAGTATTGACTATAATGTGACAACATAAGACATACTATATAAAAGGTTCAGTTTCTATTTGCAAGAAGACTCGGACAAACCATTGTTATCAGAATCAGCATCATAACAACATGATAAAGTGACAATGCAGGTAGCAAAATCATATAACAAAAGAAGCTACAACAAAGATTTTATATTTGCAACTTTCTATATTTCTCAACTCCATATTTCCGGAGAGTCCCTCCTAAATATCTTATAAAAAGGATTACGACTCATCTAAATATCTTATAAAAAGTTGAATGTCTTGAATTCACGATAAGATGGTCAATGAACATATTTGATCAAATGTTTCCCGGTCCAGTCGTCCCCCTTCTATGAAAATGTTATCACTACGCAGTGATCTATCTTTCAATCCTAAACTAATGTGTTTTTTATGGAGTAATTAAACCAACAAGGAGCGTTAGATCAATCCATTTACAAGAATAGACGGGGTGAGTTAACAATGTGTTTTATTGGAGTCACTTATGTGTGTCATAAGCCACCACTTTCATCAACAAAACCACCAAGCAATGCCAACATATAACATGATTAACATCTACTTTCTTAAATCTTCTCGCATCCAAGTCCCTAACTGGATGAATGACAAGCCAAAATTATACTTCTTACACACATTACCAAAGGCTAATATTGGTCAACTCACTGAACTTATGCCTTGTTCTAGACGCAATGCACTATTCTCAATTCTTCATCACGTCAACTCACGCTTCTTCTAGAAATCACAACGCGTATTCTTAACTCGTTCTACAAATTCTTTTTGAGAGCTAGAATTTGTAGTACCCAAGGATCCCACCCCTAATTCCAAATTACAACCAGCATTAATCGAGCTATTAGTATTATTTCTATTGCTACCTTCATCATTTTCCTTTAATATCTTCCTACGCCTATTAGGGTTATACCTCAAGAACTTAGGTCTAGGTGAAAGATAATTCTTAATAGGATCATACGGCTTCAAACCAACCTCGCCATCCGCATCACCAACAACAAGAAACTTCCCAGCTTTAGATCCAAAACTGGAAGACCATTCAACACTATCACACTAACCTCGTTACGCGTATCATATTAACCTAAAATTCACAAAAAGATCTAAAAAATGTCGGCTATTTTACAAACTCACTACGCGTCATACCAACCTAAATAGCACCTTCAACTCATTTCATTTCAAACAACGTCTCAACTCGTTTCTTCTTTTTCTTTTTCTTAACAACAACACCGTTTAACATTTTCATAACATATATTCATAACATTTTCTTAGCAAAAAACAATCACAACATATATTTATAACATTTTCTTAACAAAAAGCAATCACCAAAATCATGTTACATAACATATACTTGTACCAAAATCATTTAAACATATACATGTGATAATATCTTAACAAATAACATTAATAAGCTACTCAAGATCTAATTTCTAAAATACCCACAACCTTAAATGGTGAATAAGGTACTTAAATATCATGGGTTAAAGTTCAAAAACTCATTTTTAACATACCCACAAAATTAAATATCAAAATAACACAAAAATAAAAGAATCAAAGAAAAACCCTTAACTTTTATGGCGTCTCAGATGGTGGAGGTGGAGGCGGCGGCTGGGATGATGGTGGCCGGGGCTGGATGGGGGTTGCTAGCGGCTTGGATGGTGGCCGCAGGCGGATGGGATGGTGGTGGCGGCTGAGATGAGGTGATGGTGGGAGGTGGGTGTGTAGGGTTTATGTAAGAAGAAGAGAGAAGAAGAGGTAAGAAGTGAAAATTTTGGTCTGAATTTTTAAAGAGTTTAGAAGAGCTTTTTACCACATTTCTCTGCAAAAAACAAACAAAAAAGGTCTGCCCGCCTGCAGACATAAGTGGTGAAAAGAGGCTAGAAGAGGTTATTTGGAAAAAAACAAACAAAGCCTTAGTTAAAATCTCAAGACATAGCATATGCTATTGCTAGCTACGGCCTTTTTAGAGTTCTTAGAATTTAAATTATTTGGGGCTCCTTTTATATTTGAGTTTCATAATGTGTCATCAATCGAGCCATCACATCCTCAATTCGATACCTCTTTAGATTTTTAACTCTTCAGGAGGAAGAATTTGCCAAGATTTTGACCTGCCACGCATGACTTGCTGCAATAGCCCCAACCGAATCTACAACACTCTCAAATGATCTTTTGTGGAACTCAGATGATTCCTGCAAAATCGAATTATAAGCTTAAAATAGAAATGGATCGCGTTTCAGGTTCTTTATAAGATAACAGATAGTGGTAATAATAATCATAACAGTATAAATACCTTAAAACTTTTAAGCATCAATCCAATCTTATCTGATTTGGGAAATACTTCATCCTACGTCAACTTTTTATGTCCGCCTGATCCGATGATGCATCTACAAAGCAAAATGCAGAAATTCTGATATAATCTTATATATCATCAACTAAGATGAAATACAGTATATTAAGTACCAAGGACATATGACATACCGAGTGCCAATCACTTAAAGATCCACTTATAATTACAATTCATTTGACAGCTTTTGACAATATAAATATCTTGCCATATCTGTAAACTATTGTAAGTGTAGTAAGAAAGATAAGCGACTCATATTCGCAGATGAAGAATTTTTCAAGAAGCAAGTTGATTATACATAACCTGGTGTCCGTGCCAAAGAAGTACGTCTAAAATCAAGTTGATGTTAGTTTAAAGGTCCAAGGTCATCTGCCTCCCCATAATAACGTGTGATGTGTGTTTTTACAAGCTTTAAATTTATAATAACTAGAAATACCAAATGATCGACTAAAAACACAACATTCGGGCAAGTATATCCTATTCAGGTGTAATATAGTATTAGGTAAGTCTAGGTTGTTCCACGGGATTTGTAGCAATTCACAGATTGTTTATCAAGTAATAAAGCTAATTGATTGTCATGGATCAAATAGCCAAAACATGTGTATAAAGCAAGCAAGGAACAAGACATGATCCACATAACATAATAGGTAGAGATAGAGCAAGACTTTATATAAACAAAACATACAAGTCATATATGATGGGTAATCATAATAACAAGCATATCTACCAATAATAACATAGAATCCTTTCGGCCTATATACTACATCATCACGAGCGCATTAAGAATGGTTTATATCAAATATGCATACATATGAATTCCTCCCAACCTGGTCGGTCAACATAAGGAAGGGTCTTAAACAATTATTCTACTTGGGTTATTTATCAATTTACCACACAATTCTCACAAGTATGATATTGACACGTCATAGACAAACGGTTTAAAATACATCAAGACAATTAACCCTTTCGGCCTATTTCAATTGCAATGATACACCAAAAGATCAACAAGGATCCAAGCAATATAACATCGAGTTCATAAACATGTATATTCATAAGTCAAAGCAAAATCATCCAAATATTATTCATGTTTCACATATGAGATCAAAGTAACAATACCAATATTTCGACTAACATAACCACCAATCCTAAAACTAACAATTCCATAATCAACCAACAACCAAATGCTACTAAGATAACCGGAAATATATCACCTAACTTTTGGAAATTCAACAACGTATCACCAAATGGAGTGTTTGGTAACAAGGTTTATGATGATGATCTTAAGAGAATTTGGTGTAAATCCTCTAAGAATCAAGGTGATAAGTGTTAAGCTTATGGAAATGGATGATATGTAGGCTAGATATGGTGTTAGAATTTTGGAAATTCATGGCTATGGTGGTGGTTTATAGTGGTAGTATTGTGGTAAAATGGTGGATTAAAGAGGTGTTTGGATCATTGGATCCAAGAATCCTCACCACTCCTTCCTCCTCTCCAAAGACTCTAATGAATGTGTGTATGTAAGATATAAGATTGTGTGAGAGATATATGAAATGGGAGAGCCAATGAGGGAATTTATAGGCTTTTCGGGGGCCAAAGTGCGCCACACACACTTATTTGTGCGCCGCACTTAGTGAGTTAATGAACTTAGCATTTAATTGCATTTAATTTTCTCCATCGCCTCAAAAGTGCGCCGCACTTTGGGTAAAACCACCGCACTTTGGGTGTTTAAATAATTTTTTAGTTCTGGTGAAAAAGTACGCCGCACTTTCAATAAGTGTGGCGTACTTTTGTTCGTTTTCAGTAGTTGGCCTTTTATATGGTTGTAGATAATTGAATTCCGCTCGCCTAGCCGCTTGAAACAACTAAAACGGAGTTCGTATGACCGAGTTATAACCAAAACAGTGAACAGGTGTCGGGAGATCTTTATCTTCAGTTATTTTTTCATTTAAGCTTCAAATCTTCATGTATTCTTTCATTTTCTTTCACGACACATACTTAGAACCTACAATAGCAAATATACTCGATTAAGTACCGAAAGTTCTTATTATTAACCAATTTATATACATAAAAGCATTGATAACGCATATAGAAATATGTATAATTTGAGCGTTATCAAATCCCCCTCACACTTAAAACTTTACTTGCCCTCAAGCAAATCTAAGAAAAGAAATTTTATAAATAAGGTCCTAGGTGACAAGACAAGGAAATTTTATTTTTATGTATATATATTTTTACATTTTGAGAATTTTTTTATTTTTAATTTTAAAAAAATTATTGGGTGTGAAATTATCGAAAATATTTTTTTGGTTTTTATAATTAGTAAGTGCAAAAGGCGCAAGTACCCCCCCCCCCCCAACACACACACTTAAGGGTTTGCTTGTCCTCAAGCAAAATAAGGAAAAGAAATAAGCTTTACAAAACAAACATAGAATTATGAAATATATTTTTGGATTTTTAATATGTTAAAACAGAGATGTTTGACAATACCCAGTGGTCTTCAAGCTGTAATAACATGACTAAGCACCTCACGGATAAGGAAAAGTATAATTCACTCAAACACTCGTATATGATGTAATAGAGGGTAAAAGGGAAATCACGCTCATTTGCTCAGACATGATCCATTAAGTTACCATAGGCTTGTACAAGAAACAAAACTGCACCGACATGACGTAAGCACCAGGTATAATTATCAAAAGAGGAATTTTATTCGGGTTGTAATGTACAGGCTAAGGGTTTATAAGGGCGTGGATAAGGCATGGGAAATATATACTGGAAATGGTTTTATAATATACATGTCGACAAGTCCAAGAAACCCATGTTGCTAGTTACGACAATCCACAAACCCGAGAGGTTATCGAACAACTCAACCTTGAACTCGTACGATAATGATATAACAATACTCCTCACAAGCAACCAACATCTCAACTATTATTCATACTTTTTTTTTCTCTCTTTTTTTCTTTTTTGATTTTTTTTATAACTTTTTTTTTTCATTTCATTTTTTTTCTTCATTCCACCCATCACATTCCAACAACTAACAATTCTCCCACACTTAATATAAGTGTACACCACAAAAAAATACGAAACACGAAGCGTGCACTCTTCATCTTCGTCAAAATGGCACAACACTTAAAGCAAAGTGCGAACAAACTATAAGCAAAAATCAACTAATCATACCAAGCAACTAGCAACCAACCATAAGGACTTTCCACAAGGGGTAAGGCTAGGCTAAAGGTTATATTTTTGTATTTTTCATTTATTTTAGTGGATGAGAAAAATGAATAGAATGGATGAGTGCTAACATAAGAGTTTTATTTGTGTGGTTAGCTTTTTTTTAGAACGGCAACTATTATAAAACCAACTAGCAAGAAGCTAGAAAAGAATCAAAGAGATCAAATAGGGGTGTTGCAACCCAACTTTCCCCAACTAAAAGTAACTTTACATCTAGAAAGGCACAAATGAAAGAGCGCGAAACAATCTCGTCAAAAATAACACTTTGCGAGGCGGCATTTCGACGAGAAGAGCAACTGATTATGAAACATCCATACCTCCACCAAGTTATATAAAGAACTCCTTCCAGCAAATCTTTAACTTTAGAGCTTAATCTGATGGAATTGAACCAATTAAGCCAATCAGCATATGAACCAAGGGGCGTCCTCATAGATTCCACCAAGTGGCCAAACGAGCCTGCCGTATTCCTAAAGCCAATCTGCAACTGAAGAACAATGCGAGAAAGCTTCCTGAGCAGAGGAGCAAAGAAGGCGGACATTAAAAGATCAGAAACTATGACTCCACGATGGTTTAAATTGGATCGATATGCAACCGATCCAGAAAACCTTCCAAGCAAAAACATTAATTATTAAAAGTATACATGATTTAAGCCCATGAGTAGCAGTAGGGGCTTTTCGCAAGAAACCATCATCAAGAAGAATGCGACACATCTTTGACCCAAAAAACACCTTCCCCATTTAAATCCCACACCCATCTACCTCCATATTAGACAACAATGTCCTTTCATATATGTTTGAACGAAGAAGCTAAATTGAGAAGATTCAACCCCTCCTCTACCGGAACGACGAAAAGAGAGAGGTAACCGAGAATTGCCAGTTTATCAGCTACGAACAATCTTATTAATCCCAAAGCAATAAATTCGTGGACAACATAACACAAAGTTGGTGTTCACCAATCCAAACTTTCATTCCAAAATTGCGTGCGCAAACCACTACCACAACCCACAATGAATATGACAGAGAAATCAGGTCCACACCACATCTTTAAGCATATGCACCTCCCGAATATGGATTTCCAAGTCAGAGTAACGAAACGGAGATAATTTAATATAATGAGGAGCCATGCATATACATATTAGACGACACCCAATGAATAAACCGTGATAAGAAAACTCCAAACCCATTTGAAAAGGAGCTGCCCTATTTAAATCATACAAGAAAACTTGAGACACCTAAACCTCTATACTTCTTGACGCAAGAACTTGGCCTATTTGATTCCACACTATTTAACTCTCGACCATTGAACACCATTGAAAAAATTTCTACGTATGGACTCCATCGTTTGTAACACCGACTTAGGAACCTTATAGATGGACATATTATAAATAGGTGTCGACCCAAGACCGACTTTAAAAGAGTAAGCCTTCCTCCAACAGATAAAGTTTTAAGTTTCCAATTAGATAACTAGCCTAAGTTACCGAGTCGTATGCGTCCACATCCTAAAAGTCAGAGTCTATTACCTCAACCATCACCCCTAAGTATTTAAAAGGGGTTTTCATAGTCGAACAACCAAAATATAAAGCTGCAAAAGCTTAAGCACCTCACTTCGAATTCTGACGCCAAGAAGGATGACTTTTTCTTAGATTGACGAGAGGCCGGACAACAAAGAAAAACAATGAGAATGATATTGAGTAATACCAGATATATTAGCACCAGAACCACTTCACCAATAAAGACTCGCCATCATACGCCGATAAAAAAGATGGAAATATTAAAGACGAACCACTTTGATGCCCTTTAAAAACTCCCCTTGCCTCGATGGCCCTAGATTACGAGAAGATAAGAGACTCCATAATTTAAGAAAAAAAGGTATGGGGCCAAGATGAACTCCTTCTTCAACCCACAAGAAATTGAATTCGGAACGTTGCTAACCATTAATTGGAGGACGAAGCCATACCAGAGTGTAAGCAACCCCAAATCCACCACGAACACATTTAGAACCAAAACCAAAGCGCTAAGCACATCTTCTAACAATCCCACCTATAATACGAATCATAAAACCTTGGCAAAATCAACTTTAAAGAAGCGCATGGCTTGTGTTTCTTATGCTTGCCACCTAGAAAGATAATTTGTTTATGATAAACGGGCCATCAAGAATTTGCCTACTAGGAAAGAAACGCCGTTTGAACCATCCGATATAAGACCAGAGAATGATCGACGAAATTCGATGGCAAATATTTTGGTGACAACCTTGTAAAGACTCCCGATCAAGCTAATTGGACGATAATCATTTACGAACTTAGGATCATGGTTTTTCGGAATGAGAGCAATGAAAGAGGAGTTACATCCTCTAGAAAATGAACTATGATCGAAAAACCATTCCACAGCAGCACAAAAATCAGATCACAACAGTATCCCCAAGAACATTTCGAACAAACGTCAAAAGTGAACCTGTATGGTCCAGGATATGTTATATCTCTCCACAGCCCCACACAGCAATACCACGTTCATCTCTGGAGATTCGACTCTTCCAACATGTCAACTGATAGAAGTCAATCGATAGGGAAGGTATAGTTAATTATTACATCTGTGTTTGCAGCCGGGCGCGAAACCGATAGCAAAAAGCAAACGAAATCTTCTTTTGACACGACAAGGATCATCCACCCATTTGCCATCACCATAACACTTTTAATAGCCAAATACGCTCATTTATGATTAATGATTTCCATGAAAAAATTTTGAGTTTCAAATCCGCCCTCAATAGCCACTAATCTTACCTTTTTGGCAAATAGCACGCGCGTCAGAAGACTTAATATCATGTAAATTTTTAAATAAAAAACTATACCGCGACAGAAGAATAAACATCCATTTACGCCCCCCTTGATCAATACCTTTGTCAATATACACAGCTTGGAACGAGATCCACAAGATGACCAGATGATTCTTTTTGCAATCATAAGACCCATGAACTATATCCTTTTTCAGGAGATTTGTAATTTCCCTTCTTGAATCGAACCATCTTATTTTTATCATCAAGGATCAATATTATTCCAAGTATCTGACCACCATAATGATCGAAGCCCTGTAAACAAAACCAAGAGTGGAAACCCAAAAAGGGTAAGCCCATAATCATGACACTTCCCAAGTAAGATTGGTCTAGATTACCAGAGGTGCTACAAGAAAAACCCCGAGAAAGAATGGAAAATAAATAGAGCTAAACGCATCCAAAACAAAAAAAAGGACTAATTTGATCATTTTCTTATGTCCGAATAAAGAGACCCAAAAAAGAGTACCTTTCCAATAGGATTTTTTAACTAGCCCCGAGTTTGATATAAAACTATTAAAATCATTACACCTTGCCAATGTAACACAAACCCAAGACGATCCTCTATGCATCTAACTTCATTAAAACGCCCATTAACCTTACAATAACCATCCCCAACGGCTGATAAGGGACGAAATGTAGCTCTATAGCGAACGCTTGCTAGTGATAGACTGAGGGGCATATATAGACACCACAAGTAACTTCGCCTGATTAGAAACCCATGACCCATATAAAGCAACAAAATTGTCCGAGACAAACATTATGCTCTTTAAAAGGAAAACACTTGGATCCCATAACATAAAATACCACCAGAATTCCCAACCGCTATCGCTAATAGTATACTAAACTCGAACTTATAGTTACCCCATAACACTTTAACATCCATATCAGAAATACAAACCAACTATTGGTTTCTTGAACAGAAAGGAAATTCACCTTGTGTTTATTGTTTAACTCCTTAATCCAATCTTTCTTAGCCTTGGATCCTAGGCCTTGAACGTTTAAAGATAAACAATTCATTGGAAACCACCGTGAGCTCCTTGAGATCTAATATAATTTTCTCCAAGTCATAGACATACATCCCTTCCATAGTGAACCCCATAATGGCCAACTTTAATCAAAATCGTCTATAACCCTCCAATATCAAGCCACCTGCTTTTTTAGAATCGAGTACTCGGAGAAACATGGTTCCATTAAAAGGCGTTGAGGCATCCCTCTAAAACGCGAGAACTGAGACCTTCCGATCAGACCGTATAGACAAAAGAATTTTCCATACCTTGTAACCTCCAGTGCATCAACATGTTGGAATTCTCTCTCAGGTGTAAATCCAGGTGAGAAGGAAACTTAAGGTCCAAACCAGAATTTGTCTCGCCTTTGTCACGGTTTATTAAGAGATTGAAAGGTTAAATGATAGCTAGAATTCGTTTCTCGTTTGGGTGACAAATTTACTGATGTATTTTCATGCCCCAAAGAATCTGCCTTATTATCAAAAACTGTATCAGACACACTACAATATCACTTTCGCGTCCAAGTTCATCTTCTTACTAATGTCACCATTTATCTCTCAGCACCGTTAACGGAACACTCCTCAGAGTAATCCTCAACTTTTTCCATATTATCATTAAACGTCAGAGACCGAGTCCAAATACTCCTTACTCGTTAAACAAAAATTTTTGCTCGAACCATATCTTGAAATACTCAAGAAAAATTTGTCTCAAGTTCGTCTTAATACAGATCTGTTTTATGAGCAAAACAATCCTCCTTTGTTATCTTCAAGTTCTATCACCTCACCTCACCAAACGAGACCCAATCTTAAAAAGTAGTCACGACCCAAGGCGAGTAATAAGGACTCCATCTATATCAATCCAAACAATCCGCACCCTAGATAAAAAATCCGGCTGGCCTTACAATAATTGGACTAAACCAAGACGCAACACCAACATGTTTCAGAAAACTCCATTTTGGGTCTGGCCCATGTCAGACACAAATCATAACCCATAGGCCTCCCAAAAACGCAAGCCACACATTGCTGGAAAAACCTCATTCATAAAAGAACTCGTAATTATTAATAAGAAAAATCCTTGACGTTCCCCATACAAAAAATATCAATAGGTCACGTTCCACCCACATTCAAATCCAAGACCATTGGCCAGGAGACGAGGCTATATGATTAAAATTATTAGGGTCACCTTTTTAAAACAGAAAGCAAATGAATATGCCCCATTAGCACAGGTCAGTGAAATATTTGGCCGTGAGGAGTGGATTTGAGGACGATCAAACCGAGCACATTTGCGTAGTAAATGCATGCGGCCAATCCAATAAAGTTATAGGATACCCATAATACAAGGTAAAAGGAAATCACACTCAATTGCTCAGACATGATTCATTTCATACCATAGGCTTGTACAAAAAACAAAACTGCACCGACATGGCGTAAGCACCAGGCATAAATATCAAAAGAGGACTTTTATTCGGGTTATAATGTACATGCTAAGGGTTAATAAGGGTGTGGCTAAGACATGAGATATATATACTGGAAATAGTTTTATAATATACATGCAGACAAGTCCAAGAAACTCATGTTGCTAGTTATGATAATCCACAAACCCGCGAGGTTATTGAACAACCCAACCTCCACCTAACACTTATTCATACTTCTTTTTTTCGATTCAAATTTTTTATTTCTTCTTTTTTTTCACATTTTTTTTCATAATTTCTTGTTTTCAATTCACCCTCATTCAAACAACTAACAATTCCTCTACACTTGAGATAAGGATACACCACAAAAATACGAAACATGAAGCTGGCCATCTCCATCTCCGTTAAAATGGCACAACACTTATAACAAAGTGCGAACAAGCCATAAGCAAAAATCAACCAATCATACCGAGCAACTAGCAACCAACCATATGGACTTACGACAAGGGGTAAGGCTAGGCTAAAGGTTTTTTTTTAGTGGATGAATAAAATGAATAGAATGGCTCAACGGGTTAAACTAGGAGTATCTAGCACTAAAGATTAGTGCTAACATAAGGGTTTTATTTGGGTGGTTAGCTGATCAGTGTAACCAGCTAAGAGAATAAATAATTAAATAGAATGGCTATTTGGGTTAAATCCTAAGTTGCATCTTTATCACATAAAAATACCCATATAATGCGAACGTGATCTCACTGCGGTCTTGAAATGATTTCAAGGACAAGTTCTAGAATCAATAAATCACCAGCGCACTCATAATCAAAGGAATCAAGCATAAAATACGTATGCTATATACAAGCTCAAAATCCTCACATATTTACTGGAATGGTTATAAATGCGCAAGCAGTGTTATCAATCCCGAGCTGGATCTGCTTTATCAATCGAGACACATCTTTGATTTCAAAACTTTATTTATTTACTACGTTTTTATTCTAATATATTAACCTAAGTGGCAAATTTTTTTAAAACAAGAATAGATTTTTAAATTACCGAGGGCGAACAAAAGTTACAAATTAAAAAAAAGTACTAATTTTTTCATTTTATTCTCTCCCACGACAAAGTTGAGCATTATGCTTGATTTAGGAAAATAACTTAAAAGTAGAATAAATGGAAAAAATTAACTATAAGAGAATCGAAAACTTCCTCGATGAGCTTTCATAAGTTCTCGGCTGAATTCTAAAAGATACGACGCGAAACAGAACGCCGTCATGTGTATTCTACCACATGTAATATTATAATCCAAATATATCGGACCCCAAGTGATAACAGTACCACGAATCCAAGCTCCACTTATTTATTTAATCTGCAAAATAAATTAAACTACAAAAATCGTAAAATACAAAAGCACACTTTCGTAGGCACCACGGTTGCATTTATCGTATGCAACAAGCCTTTAAACCTCTGGTTTTAAGACAAACACATATATCAAACACATAATTATTATTTAAGGTTTAAAACAATAATTTACAAAATTACTATTATTATTATTTTTTTAATTTTTTTAAATTTTTAAATTTTTATTTATAAATTTTTTTAGCAAACCAGAAGTGCGTTGCACTTAAAAGAAAGTACGACGTACTTATAACCTATTTTTTATTATTTCAAATATTCAAATGAAGGCGGGAAATATTTATAAATGTGCGCCGCACAACAATATGTGTGCGGCGATTTTATTATGACAGAAAATTTTATTTTATTTTTCAAAATTTTACACTTTATTAGTTAATACTACATATACAAGCAAGTAACACAAACAAACGTAAACTAACATATTAAAAGGAAACAAGAAAATCTCTTTTTTTTATGTTTTATAATTTTTTAACTTTTTATACTTTTTTTATTTTTTTTATTTTACTTATAAATACGCAAGCAAGCAAAAATGCAAAAATAAAACATATTGGACATAACACATAAACATTCATACAAACACACAGACAAGAACATTATTTAAAAAATAAAAATCTTTTTAGATTTTTATGGTTTTTAACATTTTTACATAATCATGCAAACAAACACACATAAACAAGCAAACTAAGATGCACAAGCAAACAAAAGCATATTACAAATACTCACAGCTGATAAAAGAAAAAGAAACTGTATCTGATTATTATTAATTTACAAAACTGATTTTTTTGTTATGCAGGAGCAAAGTACGTCGCACAAAGTTGTTGTGCGGCGTACTTTCTGCAAATTTTCAATTTTTTTTACATATACAAAATAAATTAAACACATGACTTATTATATTAACAAAGATGTGTCATAAAACAAGATAAACATGAAGAAAGCAAAATAACTCAGAAATAAAAATCTTTTTGGAATTTTCATTTGTAATGACAAACTAATTATTCATAGATTTACAAGGCGTATAATCAAATAAAATGGAATTTTAAATGATCACATACCTGAGACTAGAAATTTGATGGTTTGTTTGAGTTTTGGTTTTGAAATCAGATTCTGTTTGTGAAAATTTGCAGAATGTGCGGCTTACTTGGGTAAAGTACGGCGTACTTCCTGGGTTTTTAGGAAAACCGACGCACAAATTGTATGTGCGGCGTACTTCCTGAAGAAAAGCGATTTTTTTGGTTTCAGTTTGCCAAAAAACTGTACGGCGAGTTTATAAATTTTGATTTGTATAACAATACGGCGATTTTTGTGTGAAACCGGCGAACTTCGGATATAAACCTGCAAAATAAGAAACGCGAACAGGGGAAGTGCGGCGCACAAGGTTAATTGTGGGCCGTACTTTCTACAACAGCATACATATTTTAAAGATTTAAAGAGATTTAAACACACGAAACATGCACAAGACTAGCAAACAATCTGCAAACAACTAAACAAATCCCCGGCAACGGCGCCAAAAACATGATGTGTGTTTTCCAAGCTTTAAATTTATAATAACTAGATTTACCAAACGATCGACTAAAAACACAACATTCAGGCAAGCATACCCTATTCGAGTGTAATATAGTATTAGGTAAGTCCAGGTCGTTCCACAGGATTTGTAGCGGTTTACAGATTGTTTATCAAGTAACAAAGCTAAATGATTGTCACGGATCAAATAGCCTAAACGTATGTATAAAGCAAGCAAGGAACAAAATATGATCCACATAACATAATAGATAGAGATAGAGCAAGAATTTATATAAATAAAGCATACAAGTCATATATGACGGGTAATCATAATAACAAGCATATCTACTGATGATAACATAGAATCCTTTCGCCCTATATACTACATCATCACGAGCGCATTAAGAATGGTTTATATCAAATATGCATACATATGAATTCCTCCCAACCCGGTCGGTCAACATAAGGAAGGGTCTTAAACATCATTCTACTTGGGTTGATTATCAATTTATCACACAATTCTTCCAAGTATGATATTGATACGCCATAGACAAACGGTTCAAAATACATCAAGACAATTAACCCTTTCGGCCTATTTCAATTGCAATGATATACCAAAAGATAAACAATTTTCCAAGCAAGATAACATCGAATTCATAAACATATATATTCATAAGTCATAGCAAAATCATCTAAATATTATTCATGTTTCACATATGAGAACAAAGTACCAATACCAATATTTCGACTAACATAACCACCAACCCAAAACTAACAATTCCATGATCAACCAACAACCAAATGCTACTGAGATAACCAGAAATATATGAAGTAACTCCTGGGAATCCGTAACGTGTCACCAAATTGAGTGTTTGGTAACAAGGTTTATGGTAGTGATTATAGGAGAATATGGTGTGAATCCTCTAAGAATCAGAGTGAGAAATGTTTAGATTTTGGAAATGAATGATATGTAGGCTAGATATGGTGTTTAAACTCTTGAAATTCATGGCTATAGTGGTGGTTTGTAGTGGTAGTATGGTGGTGAAATGGTGGTAAGTGGCGGATTAAAGGGGTGTTTGGATCATTGGATCCAAGGATCCTCACCACTCCTTCCTCCTCTCCAAAGGCTCTAATGAATATGTGTGTGTGTAAGATATAAGAATGTATGAGAGATATATAAAATAGGAGAGCCAAGGAGGGTACTTATAGGCTATTCGGGGATCAAAGTGCACCACACAAACTTATTTGTGCGCCGCACATCGGGTGTTAATGCACTTAGCATTTAATTGCTTTTAATTCTCTTAAGATCGATGAAAAGTGCGCCGCACATTTTTAGAAGTGCGGCATACTTGGGGCAATTTCAGCACTTGGCCTTTTTCAAAGTTGTAGATAATTGAATTCTCTTCGCGTGGCCACCAGAATCGCGTCAAACGGAGTTTGTATGACCGAGTTATGGCCAAAACAGTGAACAGGTGTCGGGAAGCATTCAGCTTGAGTTATTTCTTCGTTTTAAGCTTCAAATCTTCGTCTATTCTTCCGTTTTCTTCCACGACACGTACATAGAACCTACATTAGCAAATATACTCGATTAAGTACCGAAAGTTCTTATTATTAACTAATTTATATACATAAAAGCATTGATAACGCGTATAGAAACATGTATAATTTGAGCGTTATCACTCATCATCCTTTTCAGACAATGATGTTTCGACATGCTGAGGACTTACCGTGGGTTCAATGAGAAGCTTAATTTTAAGATCAATAGATCATCATAAACTATAGCTGGGAATTTTGTTTCAAAAAATCTGAGATCGTTAATGTCTTCAACATACCTGATCTTACCATACGTAGCAGTTTCCCAGTTATATACTTTACCGTTTCTAAGAGCTTTCTCAATTTCATACTGAACATATTCTTCCATAGTCATATTTCGGTCCTTCATTTCCAGTAATAAATTTGCTGGGAAAGAAAAAGGTAAAATAGATAGATCAATACGCCGTATTCAAAATTGGATACGCCGTATTGATGTTTGAAGTCAAATACGCTGTATTGGTTTAGAAAAATTTTATATGCCGTAACCAAAGACATGAATACGCCGTATTCAGTATTCGACTCAGATTACAGAACATGTTTTAATAATGCAAAAAACACACAAACACACAAATATGTAAAAATATACAATGCAAAAAACAAACACACAAAACAAAGAAACACACAAAAACAAACTAATCTAAACTAAACTAAATCTAAACTAAAAAATAATAATAAACAAGAATTAAACAAACTCGTTCCCCGATAGCGGTGCCAAAAATTTGATGTGGTCGTTGTGTGTAAGTAATTATTATTCAAGTTTTGCTGTTTATATTTTGCCGACTTTACCTATTAACAAATACTAACGGCTAGTGTACCCGATCAGTTGTAGGTTCGTTGGTAAGTAGAGTGTCGATCACTAAAAGGTAGTGTTACCACTTAAATCTATCAGCATTTTAGTTATCTAAGTTAGTCCTAATTAATCCTATATTAAATCTATGTTAAACCTAACCTAAAGCAAAAAGGGGGTTTTCAGCCTGAGAGACTGGCATGAGTTTTGGTTTACCTAAACTAAGATGAGGGCGATTAACACACAAAAACTGATAGACAAAAGATAAAGAAGCGGTCAAGTATAATGAAAGGAAAACGTATTACCATATTTAATCTAATAAAATGCATGTTTTATTTATAAGTGCAATGATTGTCTTATCTCGTTGTTGACATATCATTCCTAGGTTTAGGCGGTACTTCTTCTTAACCCTAGATACGTCAATTATGTCACAATTAAACACATCCGCATAAAGCATTCATTGTTGATTACAATCTATCTAAGGAGACAATAATGGTGATCTAATCGAATCCCCTAGCTCAACGAGACTTTACTAACTTATTGCTTAACGGCTCTTTATATACTAGTAGTCCACTGTCCAGATCTTTACCAAGAAATCAGAACATTATTTGTTAATCCTAGGTCACCTGTTAGTCTACCTATTCACTAAACCAAGGGCAAAGACAGGTCAATATTTATGATCCTATTACTCTAGATATATAAATTGTTGTACGTAGTTTTATCCCGAACTCTAGCTAACGCTCTATTTGTATTCTTAGATCTAGTTGAATGATAAGTTAAACACATACTTAAGCACATAAACGGGTATAAATTAATAAACATAATCAACACGCAACGAATAAGCAAACAATCTAAATAAACAAACCAAACATTAAACTATCATAAACATGGCTAATACCTAAAGGTATTAGCCGATAGCCATTGTAACTATACAAATGTGATGGATGAACGATTAAAGTAAACTAAACGATAATGAAATCGAACGATACTAAAAACCGAATGCGTATTTAGAGTATAGAAATTACAAGGGTTTTTTATGAATTGAAGCACTTTACAGGATCTTCTTGGCTTCTCTTCTCTTCTGAAAATCAAAATTGGTGGTTAATACCTTAATCAGCCTCTAATGTCCTCCATCGGATGCCTAAAATTCATATTAGGGTTTTGTATTTATAAAGTCTGAAATTTAGTCGATACGTCGCATTGAAAGGGTTCAATACGGTGTATTAGGGTTTCTTAGCGTAGGCTCCATGATTATTATATTTCAGAATGTTCCATGACTTGTACTTGAATACGGCGTATGACTTCATCTAGATACGACGTATAGATCTTCTCTTCGTAGATGCTGAGTGATGTTTAGGGCACGGATACGCCGTATCTTCCATGATGGATACGGCGTATAGGTTGTCAGAACAATGCTCTTCATGATTTCTTCGTTTAAGCTCCAAAATACGTGCCTTTTGATTAACTTTCACTCTTTGCTTTATAATTACTGTAAATCATAAATATAATTAATTAAGTACCAACTCATGCATAAATAATGTATAACGAGCAATTTAGTTAGGATAAATGATGCTATAAAATAGACGTTATTTGATGTCATCATGGCTCTAGTTCAAGTGAGGCTCGGCACCTTCAGAAGCACGAAGGGTAGACTTAGTCAACTAAGCTCTCTTGACTATGCTCAATCAATTAGGCTCCAACATTCTTCTTTTGCTCCACTTTGGTTGTAGGATCCCAAACGAGATTGTACGTACACAGAGTCCTAACTCTCGTGTGTTCCACTAGAATAAAAGTCTGAGCTATCAGAGCCTTTGCTTCAAGATCTTGTCAAAGCGCTTGCACCAAGATCTAGTATGAGCCTCTGCATCATGATCCTATCGAAGCCTCTGCTCTAAGTTCCTATCAGAGCCTATATGATTCTCCACAACTCAATAATCCGCCACTTGGATGCGGATCAGTTCAAAACTTTTTGACTCAAGTAATCTCTATAAATTTCAAATATCTTCCCTTAAATGATGCAATTTCTCAAACCTTTTTGTATAATCAAACATACTATACACGTTGCAACTAACGAAACGCAGAGCTAGAAGACTTTTGACACAATGTATACTGAGCTAACATCATGAAGCTGGGACATGTACCATCTTCTCTTTAACAATGTTCCCGTTCAACCCTTCTATACCACCACACACACAAGACACACTCAAACTAACTAATTGCAGAGTTATGAGACTTTCAATAGTCAGTATTTTGAACTAACATCATCAACATGTGGAAGTATCCTCTCTCTTTGCTTCGACACCTCCGTTCATTAATATTCTCGGGGGCCAATTGAAGCTACGTAGAGCTTCAACTTCTCTTTCATCACCAACATGGTGAACATATCTGCAAGGCTCTTCTTTGCCAGAATCTTTAACAAAGCCAAGGATCCTTAATTTATAAAGATCCAGATATGCTCCGCCCATGTGAAAAACATTATATCATTCATGAGATGAATAACACTCTCTATATAAGCTTTTTCACAGTAATGAACACTTTATACCCAGGTTCTATTGAACTCCTCAAGAGGCTTCTTCAACAATGTCAACTCTTTGCTTGCTTTTGCAACTACCATAAACATGGCTCATATAGTTAACATAGTGATACTCTTCTTTAGTTGAAACTCCCGCTCGACAATTATTCCACCAAATGTAACACATAACCAACAACTTAGTTTTCGAAGCCTCTACGCTTCATATCAAACTCTAAGGGAAAATACCACTTAGGTTTGTTGAAATCTGCCATCTTGAAGCCTACAACTAACATGTCATCAACCTTTAACAGTTGTCTAATGTAGGATGAAGCATATTTCTTAGAGCAGCAACACCCGATCATGGCACATACCTCGCACCCTATCCTCTACATAATGCTGTCAAATTTCAAGTACTGTAAACTTGGTGCTTAAATCAAGTCGTACATAACTTTTGTCAATTTGCACACTAGGTATTCCTTCTACCCAGCTCGCTTTAAAAACCCTTTCATGAATTTGTCGCATACTTAGCTCCACAAATTGAATCGACAAACGTGATATATGTGGTTCAGATAACCTAGTGAATCTTCAAATACCAAAAGCTATATAGCATCTTGATAAGTGTAAAATACACATATCCGTTTGTACCTAAAATAACCCAATTAAACCCAAAACAGACCAAAAATAGCAAAATAATTACACATCCATTAAAACTAAATGAAATCCTCGACCTTTTAGAGGTTGCTACTTCGTGTGAGCCGGCAAGAGGCAGCAAACTTTTTTATCATGTCTCGATTATTTTTCTTACTATCGGATTTCTTTAGAAGGCTGTAACATCGGTTGTGAGCCGACAAGATACATCAAACTTTTATCAGCCCACAGTTTATTCTTTTTTTCATTTTTCAACCTATTTTCATTTTTTTTACGATATAGAGAAGACTTCTTTTTGAAAAATTCAAGTATAAATTTGAACTAAGACTAAAATTTTTGCTATATACTACATAAAAATTGTTGATTTAAGTTTAATCTCCAAAAATAGCACGTATATTAATCCGGTTAGGAGCTTATGGGAGAAAAAGCCACAAATTACACACATGAGCTCTTAAGATTTCCAAATAATCCTTGTTTAGCATCCAACTCATACTTAACTCTATCATTTTTTGTTCTTCGCAATCCGCGAACGCTTAGTCTAAAAGTTAAGGAACAAGCTAGAGCTCAACACGCTCGATCGAGTCAAAATTTACTCTTATTCTACCTAGCAGGAAAGTCAAAATTGTGACAAAACACTTATTTTATTTTTGAAAATTTTTAATTTTTTTCATTTTTTTTGAAATTTTGGTGGTAAAAACGAGATTACGTGAAAACAACGGCTGCAGGCACAATCAAATCGAAGATCCCCCCATACTAGAATTAAACAATTTTTTTTTAATCTCGATGTTTTAAGAAGGGTTCTCTACGTAAAGCCTAGCGTTTATTGGTATGCTTAAAGATAAAACGTTAGTCGATAAGATTGGATATCGGATTCCAAAATGGAAGTTCAAGATGTGATGCTCTTGTGATCGAAGGACTTAAACGCGGCACGAGAGGCTTCAAAATCCTGGCAATCCTGGCTATTACACAAAAATTCAAGCAAACGAGGCGGTGCCTCATCACAAAAAAAACACTTTTTATTACTACATAATAATAAATATGGATAAGCATGAGGTTCATCCACGAAGCGCTATTTAGGGGTCACTAAGCTTGACCACAAATCCCGAATTTAATTTGTCCTTGGGGAAGGTTTGAGATCCGGGACAACCATTTTGTCGGTTCGTCCCCTCCAGTTGTGTTTAATTCGATGACCAGTTCACCTTAACGTTTAGACCGGAGTTTTGAGAAACTCAACGGTGCATATGGAAAGACATGGGCCAATGGTGAACGGTCCGGGACCATTGGGATTAACTTGCCCGAAGAACATCTTCATCGAGAGGTTTAATAAGAGACTTGATCACCGACGTTAAAAACGCGGTTTTTGATCTTTGAGTCATGGATCCTCTTTGTTTTTTCTTTATAGATCAAAGAGTTCTAATAGGCATGATCACGGAGTTCATTTAGTTCATTGAGTTGAACTTTGCTTTGATCATCCGCGGTCGAAAGGTCAAAATTTGCATGCTTCAAGGCCCAGTAGGCTTTGTGCTCGAGCTCGATCGGTAGATGACATGCCTTTCCGTACACGAGCTTATATGGAGTACACCCAATGGGTGTTTTATAAGCTGTACGGAAGGCCCAGAGTGCATCATCTAGTTTATCCGACCAAGAGGCATGGTTCTTGCCTACGGTCCTTTCAAGAATTCGTTTCAAGCCACGATTGGAAACCTCAACTTGCCCACTTATTTGTGGGTGATATGCGATGGAGAGACGATGAGTGACTCCGTATTTAAGCATGACCTTTGCAAACTGGTCATTGCAAAAACGTGTTCCGCGATCACTTATGATAGCACGAGGGGCATCGAATTGGGCAAAGAGAGATTTAAGAAATTTGCAAACAACTCAGGCGTCGTTGGTCGGGAGTGCTTTTGCTTTAACCCATTTTGACAAATAATCGACCGCCACAAGTATATACTTGTTCCCTCGTAAAGACGGGAACGGCCCATGAAATCAATGCCCTAAACGTCAAAGATTTCACAAACTTGGATGGAATTTTATGGCATTTCATCCCTTTGTGAGATTTTTCCCTGTCGTTAGCACGAGTCGTAATTTTTTAACAAACTAGTGTGCATCTTTGTTAAATAGTGGGTCAAAAGAAACTGGCATCAAAGACCTTTTGGGGTGAGATTTGTACCTTGATGTCCCTCAATGGTCTATTGGGAAGCTTCCGAGGTTTGTGGTGGTGAGCTTCTTTGCCAGTGCACACGCGCCGGATCACTTGATCCGCACACATTTTGAATAGGAAGGGGTCGTCCAAAAAGTAGTGTTTAACATCTTGAAAACTTGGAGATTTTTTTGTTGGAGACATTTCTTTAACATTGAATTGCCCGCGTGGTAATTTGCATAATCGGCAAACCATGGGGTACTTGAGTCACCACGAAAATCTAGTCACCATTTTAATGTCTCAAGGGAAACTTTTTCATTTCTCTCCTTTAGGGTCTAGCACACTTTCATATGGATTTTCTGTCGGGAAAGATGAACGGCCGCGAGGTTCTCGGGCTCCTTCTTTGTGTCTATTATGTTGAATCGAATTCTTGAAGAGGAGAACCACGGAGCCAATCCGCCTTGAATCTTTTTTAGTAAAGAGATATTTTAGGGCGGAGTGATCGTATACACAATGCTTTTGTTCAAGATGAGGTAAGACCAGAATTTTTCGAAGGCATACACCACGGCTAACATTTCTTTCTTTGTCGTGGTGTAATGCGATTCCGCCTCGGTCATTGTTTTACTAGCATAGTGTATAGGCTTAAAGTGTTTCTCATGTCGTTTGCCCCACAGACCGCACCTATGCAAAGTCGATGCATCGCACTTAAGCTACATAAGGGTAATATCCCAGTATGGGGCAATCATGTTGGAGCTTACGGTTAGTTTTTTTCTTTAACGTTTGAAAAGCTTGAATACATTCATCGGAGAAGATGAACGGAGTATTTTTCTCAAGAAGATGAGTCATCGGTCGGGAAATTTTGGAAAAATCCTTAATGAACCGTCGGTAGAAACCGGCATGACCGAGAAAACTCCGAACACCCTTGACAGTGGTGGGATGAGGTAACTTAGCAATCACATCGATTTGCTTTATCATCTCAATCCTGTTCTTTGAAATCTTATGGCCGCGAGGACCTAATGCCTCTTGGCACATGAATGAAATGACTTTTCTCCCAATTTAGACAAAGATTGGTGTCTTCGCACCTTTTGAGCATCTTGTCCAAGCGAGAGAGGCAATTTTCGAATGAATTCCCAAAGACCGAAAAGTCGTCCATGAAGACTTCCATCGTTTTTTCGACCATGTCATGAAAGATAGCCAACATACACCTTTGGAACGTGCCTGGTGCATTGCATAAGCCGAAAGGCATGCGACGATAGGCGAACGTTCCATAAGGACACGTGAATGTGGTTTTTTCTTGATCTTTAGGATCGATGGGAATTTGAAAGTAACCCGAGAAACCATCGAGAAAACAATAGTAATCGTTTCCCGCTAATCTCTCGAGCATTTGATCCATAAAGGGAAGTGGAAAATGGTCTTTACGGGTGGCTTCATTTAACTTACGGTAGTCAATGCATACACGCCACCCCGTAACCAATCGAGTCGGGATCAACTCATTTTCATCATTTTCAACAACGGTAAAGCCACCCTTTTTCGGTACGCAATGTACGGGGCTTACCCAAGGACTATCCGAGATCGGGTAAATTAATCCGGCATCAAGAAGTTTTTCAACCTCCTTTTTGATGACATCGTGGATCTTTGGATTCACCCATCTTTGGTGTTGGACCGCCGGTTTGTAGTCCTCTTCCATAAGAATCTTGTGAGTACAAAATTCCGGGTTAATACCCTTAATGTCGGAGAGTTTCCAAGCGATGGCTCGCTTGTGTGACTTCAAAACCTTTATGAGAGCGGCTTTTTCCTCGACACTCAAGTCTTTAGCAATTATGACGGGCAACTTGTTGTCACCTTCCAAAAATGCGTATTCGAGATGAGGAGGTAAGTCCTTGAGTTCGACCTCGGGAGGTTCATCAATTGAAGATTTATCATTTTTAGCTTCACAAACTTTAAGTTCTTTTCGAATTTCAGGCAAATAATTTCCTTGAGTGGGAGGGGGTAATGATGGATCATCATTGAGAAATGATTCAAGAAGAAGAATGTCCCCCTCCGGGTCATAATAAGGAGTGGGATTGCCACTCACGATCACATCGAAGAAACCGAGAACTTCTTGAGAATACTCCTCACAAGCCATTTTAATGACGTTGATTCGGTTAACCGAATTATCATCATAATTAGAGGAGTATCTCGAAGTTTGATCAAGATTGAATGTTACGGCTTCTTTTCCAACACGAAGAGTTAATTCTCCTTCGTAAACATTAATGAAAGCACGTCCGGTCTTTAAGAAGGATCTCCCGAGAATTAGGGGAACTCGGGGATCGGCATCAAAGTCTACGACTACAAAGTCGGCCGAGAATTGGAACTTTCCTACTTTTACGTCGACATCTTCGGCGATACCGATTGGTTGGGAGATCGAACGGTCCGCAAGTTCAAGAGTCATACAAGTAGGAGCGAGGTCAAGAAGAGAAATCTTTTTGCACACGGATAATGGCATGAGATTAATGCTAGCGCCAAGATCGGCCAAGGCTAAGCACTCATCCATTCCGGGAAAATCACACGGTATGAGAAATTTGCCGGGGTCTCCAAGTTTTTTGGGTAACTTTTTGAGGAGAACCGCCGAGCAATGCTCATTCAACGGAGTTCTAGCCATTTCACTTAATTTTTCTTTGTTTCCAATCAAACTCTTAAGTGTCGAAGCAAATTTAGGCATGAGAATTAAAGCATCCGCGAAGTTAATTTCGAAATGCAAATCTTGAAAGATTTGGTAAAATTTCTCAATTTGATTGTTAGCTTTTTCGCGGATCTTTTGGTCATTAAGTCTAGACGGATATGGAATTGATGGTTTCTGGTTAGGCATCGAAGCACTAACGGGAGCAGCAATGGGCTCATAATTTGGTACATGAGGTTGAACTTGGACAACCGGAGGTTGGACGTCTTTGGTACTTCCGTTATTAGTAGGAGGCACCGTGTCCTTTGTCACCTCGGTTTCACGTTCCACTACTTTAGGAGGAGAAGAAGTAGTAGGAATCGTAGGTCCTTGATAAGCAACACCGCTTTGGGTGGTAATACCCTTTAAGTCTACCTTCGGGTTAGTAATGGTATTACTAGGAAGTGAACCCGAACCCGAAGTAGAAGCGGTATTGGAATTCACGAATTTGGAAAGCATGTCTGTTAAAATGGTCATTTGATTTTGCAAGTTTTGATTTTGATTTTGCATATTTCTCATAATTGCATCATTAGATTTGACGTAGTTTTTAAAATCATCCTTCGACACACCTTGTGTTTGAGGAGCCGGAGTTTGGTGAACCGGGGGTTGATTGATTGGGGGTCGATAAATTTGGCCTTGGTTGTAATTATTCCCTCGGTTTTGATTGTAACGGTTTTGGTTATTTCCTTGGCTTTGTTGAACGGGAGGAAAACTGAGAGGTCGAATTTGATTAGCAATCGGGGCTCGGTAACCGGTATTTCCTTGATTGAAATTAGCCACGGCGGCTTGGGAAACGTACTCTTGAATATTGTCACGATAAACGTTGCCATCGGTGGCGGGGCAATTTCGGTAAGAGTGAGCACCACCGCAAGTAACACAACTTTCCTCGACCGCTTTTACGGGAGCAGGAGATTGGGATTGGTTTTTCTTATCGAGAAGCAAAGCTTTCACCATATCTTTAAGTTCGACAACATTGGGAGAAATACCAGGGGTAGAAGAGCTCAAACTCACTTTGGCAACAACCGGTTTATTACATGAATTACGAACTTTGGATTTGCTCTCGATGATTCTTAGGCAATCCCGAGGCATTTTATCCAAAAAGTTTCCACCCGCGGCGGAATTCAAAGAATCTTGATCATTAGAGTTCAAAGCATTATAGAAAGTACCGAGTTGATGTAACTCTGAAAATCCATGATGTGGGCATGCCCGAAGAATATCATTGAATCGGTCCCATGCCTCGTAAAAAGTTTCATCAAATCGTTGTTGAAATCTCATGATTTCATTTCGAAGATTTGTTGTTTTAGAAGGAGGGATGAATTTGTTAATGAATTTCAAAAAAAGATCATCCCATGTGAGAATCGATCGAGGGGGTTCTTTTTCAAGCCAAATCCGGGCGGCACCCTCGAGGGAAAATGGGAAAAGCATAAGCTTTACCGACGTACTCGGGACGTTCGGGAACTTCATCAAAGAAGTGATCTTGTTGAAATATTGAATGTGAGCATGAGGGTCTTCTTTGTCATGTCCAAAAAATTATTTGTTTTGAACAAGAGTAAGCAAACCATGCTTAAGCTCAAAGTTGTCCGCGGTGATCTCGGGAACAACGATGGCATCCTCGTAACCCACGGTGGGTGCTTCGAGTAATTAAGTCATAGTACGAGTATCGTCCATCGTAACTACGGGAGGAGTTTGATTTTCAATAGGTTCCACAGATTGAAATGGTTTTCAACTAAAGTCGGGTTACTTTGTTGTGTTGACGGTTAGAATTACGAGATTGAGAACGAGTGCGCATGCGCATGCACTAAAATGTAAAAAGAAAATTTATACTAATTTTTTTCTTTTTTTTTTAATTTTTTTGGTTTTTCAACAATGTATTCACAATGTATTTTAATAACGGACAATGAGATAAGACACTTAAACCTAATAATCAACTCGCTTCTCGGTAACTCTCTAAAAGAGAAACGCACAAAGGAGTTTGTTTATCTTTAAAAGGTGAACCGTACCTCGCGAGAGACACAAATGGTAAGTTTTTTATCTTTGGTTCGGGAACTTATTAATGGATAATACTTCAGTTGAAAGTATTATATGTTGGTGTTCTTTTACCAACTTGGTAATAAAAATCTTTTTATGGACAATGTTTTTAAATTTTTGATTTTTTTATATTATATATATACTAAATAAAGAAAAATCTTTTTGTATTTTTTTTAAAGAAAATAAGCAAAATAACTTCACACGGAAGGATCTTCAAGCACTAATTGTCAAACGCAACGACAATCGTATACAATCGTCCCCGGCAACGGCGCAAAAACTGATTAGAATTAATTAACCCTTTAAAATATAAATATAAAATATACTTATAAATATATAAATATAAGGATAAGAATCAAAAATCTCAATTGTAGTAAACCGGGAGTATGATTCTCGGGTCGTTATCCCCAACGAGGAATGCAATTCAAAGTCGAGAGTCGTTTTGAGAATCGAAGCTTGAATGGAACAAGATTATGATTGGTTATCTAAAACTACAGGAAAATAAAGGCACAAACTTAAAAACACTTAAGGCAAGACAAATTTTAACTAAAAACGCAAAACGGGAATCCTAAACGGGACCTAAAAAACCTAAATTATCAAAATTAAGTCCTAAAATGATCTTTTTGGTTTTTATAAGTCTTAATTGACTACAAAGCTAGAACAAAGAAAACTAGACCAAAAACAGAAAAGATTTAAGCTTAAAAAAACAAAAAACATGAACGGGATCAACCATTTTCCTATAAAAAACTAAATCTTTGCAATTTAAACTCTGGGCGCAAGCAATCTAATTTTCTTAGGTATCTTAATTGTTAAAAGAAAATTTTCTAAAAAAGAATTATATTTTTTTGACTTTTTTTAATTTTTTTATGAATTAAAAACGATTTTAATGAAATTAAATGTTTAAAAATACTAAACTATTTAATAAAAATCTGAAAAAATAGCAAAAGTAGCTTGAACAATGTAGAATCTAAGAAAAATAAGTTGGGAAAAACAGCTTATCAAACAAGCTGTGAAATAAGCCAAAAACGGCTAATAAGACAAACTGGCTAAAACGTATATAAAAGATTGATTGTGCAAAGATAAACCGAAAAAGACCAAAGGCGAGTTGGTAGAGTGTATGTGTATAAAACGTTTGGTTGTGGGGTTGAGGTCCCAGGTTCGAGCCTTGCTCACCCGGGGCTTCCCCTACTCCCAAATGTTTTTGCAAATTCTATTTTTTTCACAACTTTTTTATAAAAGCAACAAATAAGCAATTTTTACAAAAACACTTTTTTATTAAAGCTCAAAATAAGCACACAAATAAGCAATGAAAGACAGAAATGCTTTTTACTCTTAAGGGCTTAAAATGCTAACTGTTTGGGCTTTTTTACACTATTAAGCTAAAAGAAGGGCTAATAAGCTGAAAATAACTAAAAAGATATACCTAATAAGCATAAATAAACAAAAATAAGCAAATATTTTAAGCTAAATTAAGCTAAAAAAAAAGGACAAAAATATTAAAAAGCTATAACACTTAAATTTTTTAAAGCTAAACTGCAAATAAGCTTGAATAAACTCAAAACTAAAGGGAATAAGCTAAAATGGGCTTAATCTAACCTAATAAGCTTAATGGAACACAAAATAAGCAAATTTAATAAGCCAATATGCTTAAATAAGCAAAAGAGCTTATTTGGCTAAACCTGATAACAAAACAGCAAAGGCGGGGGCACTTTTGAGCTTAAAAATAAGCTCAAAGACAGATCCTTATGGCTTAGCAACTTATAAGCCCTTAAAGCTTATCCAAAAAGCTACAAGAATCAACAATCAAAAAGCAGTTTGAATTTCAAATAAGCTCTTAAAAAGCTTCATGAAAAAGCTGTTTCTCAAAGATTTCAACACTTGGCAATTTTTTCAATCTTTATAAACCACCACTTTTGAGCTTAAAAATAAGCAAACAAACATATCCTTATGGCTTTAAAACATAAAAACAGATTAAGCTCTTACCTCAAAGAACAAATAACAAGAATCAAAAGAGAGTTTGAAATTAACAATAAGCAACAATGATCAAATGAAAAAGCTATTTCTTCTTTTTAGGACACTTAGCAATAATTTGACAGTTTTTAGCAAAACTCAAAACAAACTTGCAGGCCTAAGGCTTTGGTTTCTAACCTCTTTTAACACATGCATAAACACATAAACAACACAAAAGCACCAATAAGCTAAAGCACAATCAAATAAGCAACTAAAATAAGCTATAACCTAACAGTTTCAAACCAATAACTCTTAAACCCTTAATTTTGAGTTTTAATACTTAAAACTTTTAACAACTAAACTTTATGATGATTTTAAGTTAAACTAAGGTGACCCAAAAGACATAACTCATTTTGACCCGTTTTGACCTTCAAAATCAGTTAAACCAAACACCCCTTTAAAAACTAATTTTAACTTTTTAACTTGATTCAAACTGTTTTAAGCTAAAACTTTTAAAAACCAGATGTTAACTAAGACTACTAAGCATTATTAAGAATATATTAACAACAAATAAGCACTTAAATAAGCTGAAACAGATTATGCAATTATAAGCTAAAATAGATAGAAATTTAAGCAAACTTAAACTAATAACTTCTAAACTACAAGACAAGCATTTTAAGAAATAAACATCATAAATAAGCAGTAATAAGCATAAATAAGCACAAATAAGCAGTAAATAAGCAATGCTAAAGTGAAATAAGCTAAAACTTGGAAAAAAAGAAGACTTACAAAAATCCAAGCTTTTTGAATGAACTAAAGTTCGCCAAAATCAGTTCATAAACATCCTATAGCTTATCCACATAAGCACTAACCCATGGCCATCCAATATTTACCATGCTCCATGAGAGTTTCTTGATATTTTTGGTATTTTTTAGATTTTTATAAGTAAAACAGTTAATAAAAGTGATAAAAACAGTAAACAAAGGCAAAGATTAAGAAGCTAAAAGCTTAGTGAAGCTTTTAGGTCAGATCAATAAGCTGCATCATAGTTTAAAAAGCTTAACATGTTATATTAAATGATCAAACACAGAATCTTAAAAAAAATACCTTAAACTTTTCATTAAAAACATAAACTTTTACAAGGAATTTGAAATACAGAATAACTTTAAAAACTTAAATAAAAATTAAAAGAGACTAAAAACTTAGAAAAACTCTAAAAAAACTCCCTTACTACAAGGGTAAGCCACTCTAGTTATAGGCGGGATAGAAGACCTAACCCTTGGCTTTGTTTTCTTGTGTAGAGGAAAAGAAGCTTCAACTTGGCCCTTTAAATCATCTAGTACTTCTTTAAATCCATCACAACCCTTGATTGTGTCCACGCAATCATTCCCCAATGATTGCCTTGGATCGCCAACGTGTCAGGTGCCAAAAACGTCATCCATTGCATCATTTAAGCTTCTAGAATGTGGGTTAAGTGGGTTTAACCTCGGGGTAAGAGTAATTTTGGGGATGGAGGGTGGACAGTAACAATGGGGGAGTAAGTGGGAAAATAGGTTGCCTGTTTGTTTGGTGCAGGGTGAGAGTTTGGTGGATTGGCAAGAATGGTCCCTCCATTTTATATGAGTATATGCATTAAAGGTCCTTGGTGGTACAACTTTGGTCCTTGGAGTTATATTTGTGTTTGCACCGTTAGTCCTTTTAGGACTAACGGGGGTGTTATAAAGGGGGTTGTGGTTAACGGGAGTTATAAGGGTGATGGTGGGCTAGTTGTTGGGCCGGGTATTATAAAAATTGGACATGGGCTTTTATTTATGTTTAAAGTGTATAAGATATAAGTGGGTTGTCCCGGGCCTACTAGATGGGTACGGGTGGGCCCACTTTTGGCAGTTTAGGATTTCCGGGGTTTTCGGTTTTTCGATGCCTTATCAACCCACCTCCCGGGTTTACTTTGGACTTGATTTGACTTTGAATTTTTGTTGACTTTTGTTGACTTTTGGCTTTGACTTGACTTCTCTTTCACGCTCTTTCCGTTCTCGTGTTCGATTTTGTCGTTTTGGCTTCAATTTTTGTACTTTTCTTAGATATCCATTACCTGCATAATACAAATGTAAAACATACAAATACAATATATTTTTGGTACGTTTTTAGTCATTTAAGTCTGATTTTAGTGGTCAAAGGTATGTGTAATTAAACACATACCAGCCCCTTATATATATGGGACCGCCGGGACCGCCACCAGTTACCGTTCGTTTTTCCTGTCTATAAATACTGGTCCACCCCTTGCTGAAAATCATTCCTCTTTGCACAAAATTTTTTAGTCTATTCTTTCTCCCTCTAAAACTCTTTTTCTCACTAAAAATCTTGATCACTAACATTCTTAGATCTTGTTTCAAGTGATCTGATCTCTTCTTCTCATCTATTCCCTCTCATTCAAGTGCAATAGAAGAACACTCGTATTCGTCAAGAAACGAAGTGTTAATTAGTGATCTCTCCTCTTTTCTTCTAAGTACCAAACCTCTATTGTATTTATCTTATGTATTTGTGTGACTCGAATATTGTGTAGATCCGATAGTGTTAATCTGTGGAGTGTGTATATCTTGTGAAGTGTAGATTGGTTCTAGCTAAGATTAGGACTCGACTTTTAGCTATAGTGTCAAAAATAACGTAAGCGACGTTAACGGTTTTCTCTACCTAAAGGGAGCTTGTTGACATAGTGAAATCTTGAGTCAGATACTCAAGGAGGGAGTAGGGCGAAGGAGTGCTTCGTAGCCTAACCATTATAAAATCTTGGTGTCTTGGTTTGGTTGTTTCTTTCCTTATCTCTTTACATTATTATTGTTGTTATCAAGTTTTAGTTTAGATAGTTATTGCTTGTTCATATTGTGAATTGGTTAAACATATAACTCGGATCTAAACATTTTTAAAAGTAAACTTTTAAAACAAAAAAAAAGAAAAAAGAAAACAAACGTGTAAACTATTCAAACCCCCTCCCCCCTTTTATTTTCCACAATTGGTATCAGGAGCAGGTCTCTCAAGATTTTTAAAATATATTGTATTTTAAAGCTTGGATTGATCTATGGATTTCGACAAATATCTAGAAGGGTAATCTATGCAAAGACCACCACTCTTTGAAAGCGATATTTTTATTTATTGGAAAAATGGATTCGAGACATATGTTAAATCAAAAGATCTAGATCTTTGGCATGTCATTACCAATGGTGATTTTCAACCTATTGTACAAAATTCGGAAACTAAATTAGATGAGGTTATCCCTTTTGAAAAACAAACCGATGATCTCAAAAAGAGACTTGCGAAAAATAATGAAGCCAAAATGGTTATTTACAATGCCTTGCCAAGAAAAGAATATGAAAGAATTTTCATGTGTAACACGGCAAAAGAAATTTGGAAAACTTTGTTAATCACCCATCAAGGTAATAGCCAAGTCAAAGATAATAAGATCGACCTTTTGGTTCAATAATAGAACATTTTCGCATTCGAAGACGAATCTATTGATAGTGCTTCTGCTAGATTTAATACTATTATTACTAGTCTTAAAGCTCTTGATGAAGGTTATTCTAGTAAGAACTACGTAAGAAGTTTTCTTAGGGCTCTACATCCTAGATGGAGAGAAAAGGTCACGATGATTGAAGAGTCGAAAGACTTAACGTCATTATCTCTTGATGAACTAATCGAGAACCTCAAAGTTCATGAAATGATCATCAAGAAAGATTCTGAAATAGTCAAAGCAAAAGTTGAAAGGAAATCTATTGCTTTAAAGGCTAAGAAAGAATCTAGTGATGAAGTGTGTTCAACTTCCGATAGCGAAGACGAAGAGTACTCCATGGCGGTAAGAGACTTCAAGAAGTTCTTTAAAAGAAGAGGTAGATTCGTGAGACAACCTCGGAATGACAAAAAGACGTTCCAAAGAAGCTGTGATGACAAGAACGGTAAAAGTGATAGAAAATGCTTTAGATGCGGCGACCCGAATCATCTTATTGGAGAATGTCCAAAACCACCGAAAGATAAGAACCAAAGAGCTTTTGTCGAAGGCTCTTGGAGGCGAATAGCGGTGAGAAGAAGATGAGTTAAGGTCAACAGAAACGTGTCGTGTAGCTCATGCATCAAGTGAGGTATGTTCCGAATCATCTTACTTTAGTGATGAAAACTCATCAATTGATGATTTAGCTTTAGACAACGAATATGATAAGTTATGGAAAATGAGTCTAAAGATAATCACTAAGAACAAACGGTTAAAAGCTATTAAAAATAGTCTAGAAAACGAGCTTAGAGAATTAAAAGACAAATTATCCACACTCGAGAAAAACAAGGGAGTTGATCTCGATTGTGAAAAGTGTCATACGCTTAAAATTGCGAATGAAAAAATCAAAGAAGAATCCACTAGATTAAATAAATTTGAAAAGAGTACTCATTGCTTAAATAAAATGTTAAGTAGTCAAAAACCCTCTGGTGATAAACTAGATTTAGGGTTTAATTCATCTGAAGCATCATCTAGTGCAACTAAGGAAATAAATTTGTGAAAGCTCAGAAAAAGGTATCCTCTGATGGAGGTCCCATAAATATGGGCGGTAGCCCCCAAAATAATTATGGGACCGCCACCAGTAACGCCTGCATCTAAGAAAAGTGTGTCTTTTCAAAAATCTATTTTGGGTCCTAGACCAAAACACATAATTGTAAACAAAGCCAAAGTTCCTGTTACTAGTGATAATGAAGTTAAACAATTCTATAAGCCATTGTTAAAGCCCGGAGTTGGATTTTCGAAATCAAACTTTAGATTAAAAAATCCACCTCCTAGAAGAGTCGATAATAATTATCCTCGTGTCAAAACATCGCAACCAAAAAGGAACATTGGTCGACAAAATCGACCTTATGGCTTTCCCGTAACTTGGAACAACTTTCCACGTCAAAGTTACATGCCATGGGAAATGTGTTCTCCATTTCCTCATCCTAACCAATTGCATCAAATGCAAGGGATGTTTAGCACTAACAATTTTGGACCCATGAGATATTGAGGACCAAATGTTTGAGTCATTGTACTATATAAATAGATGTGCCTTGGAGTCGACTTGGAACTCAACAAATGGATCAAGGATAGCGGATGCTCTAAACATATGACGGGCAACCGAAAGTTCTTCTCTACTTATAAGGCATACAGGAGGTAACGTCATTTTTGGTAGTAATCTTTGCGGTAACATCATTGGCAAAGGTATGATTTCTAATGACTCTCTCAAAATAGATAATGTAGAACATGTTGATAACTTAGGATTTAACTTGCTAAGTATAGGACAAATATGTGACAATAAGTGTAGAGTAACTTTCTCTGAACATGATAGTGAAATCACTAAGGACGGTAAAGTCATAGGTAGAGGTATTAGGAAGAAAGGCTTATATGTGATGAAATTAGGAAATAAACCAAAGGATCAAATTTGTTTAGCAATGATTGATGAAAATTCCACATTGTGGCATAGGAGATTAGGTCACGCAAACATGCATCTCATTCAATCGTTGGCCTCTAAGGAATTAGTTAGAAACCTACCTAAGCTTAAGTTTGATCAACATTTTTGTGATGCTTGCAAAATGGGAAAACAAGCTCACGCTAGTCACAAAGCTAAGAATATAGTCTCAACGACTAGATGCTTAGAACTTCTCCATATGGATCTCTTCGGTCCATCCGCCGTACGGAGTTACGGAGGAAACTGCTACACCTTAGTCATAGTAGATGACTACTCTAGGTATACTTAGACTAGATTCCTTAAGGATAAAACCGAAGCTTTCTATCAATTCGAAATATTTAGTAGGAAAATTCAAAACTAATTAGGTTGTTCAATAGTATCAATAAGAACCGACCAAGGTAGAGAATTTGAATTAAAGTGTAATTTGGAGAGTTTTGTAATGCCAACGGTATTACACATAACTTCTCAGCTCCACGCACTCCTCAATCAAATGGCATGGTCGAAAGGAAAAATAGGACACTTCAAGAAATGAGTAGGACTATGTTGAATGAGCAATTCGGTGGGGGGGGGGGGGGGGGGGGGGGGGGGGTGGGGTGGGGGGGGGGGGGTTACAAAAGTTTTGGTGTAACACCGTAGATACTTCAACATACATTCTCAACCGAATTCTCATTAGAGCCATTCTAGGAAAAACACCTTACGAACTTTTAAGAGGTAGGAAACGTACGTTAGATTATTTTGGAGTGTTTGGAAGCAAGTGCTTCATTTTGAACACCAAAGACTACCTTACCAAGTTTGACCCAAAGTCATACGAAGGTGTCATTTTAGGATATTCTCAAAATAAAAGAGCCTACATCATCCTAAAAAACACACTAGGAAAGTCAAAGAATCACATAACATGACATTCGATTAAACTCATCCACCTTCTAAGACATCACCCTTGGTAGATGATGACTTAGATGAAGAAGAAGCAATTAAGGTCACCGAAAAGAAAAACCTAGAAAATGACATTGTGGATGAAACTTTAGAGATTGATGAAATAGTCAACATTAAGAAATCTAGGAACCATCCATTAGAAAATGTAATAGGAAACCTTAACCAAAGAACCCTTAGGTCATAAGCCCAAAACCAAAGTAACTTCTTTTGTTGTATATCAACTATAGAACCTAAAAATATAAATGAAGTTAGGAGATGAAAGTTGGATAGTCGCATGCAAGAAGAATTAAATCAATTCATTGCTAACGACATTTGGGAGTTAGTTCCACAACCTAGGAATATGACAATCATAGGAACTAAGTGGGTATTATAAATAAGTTAGACGAGAACGGTGTTGTTTCTCGAAATAAGGCTAGGTTAGTTGCTCAAGGTTATAATCAACAAGAGGGCATCAATTATGATGAAACTTATGCTCTAGTTGCTAGACTTGAGTCTATTAGGATATTATTAGCTTATGTTTGTGCCTTAGATTTTAAACTATTCCAAATGGATGTAAAAAGTGCATTCCTGAACGGTTTTATCAATGAGGAGGTATAGGTGGCACAACCTCCGAGATTCATTGATTTCGAAAAACCAGATCATGTTTATAAATTAAAGAAAGCTTTATATGGTCTTAAAGAATCACCCAAAGCTTGGTATGATAGATTAAAAGTGTTCCTATATTAACTGAATATAAAATAAGGAATGGTAGAAACACTCTTTTTACTAAGAGAAAAGTTCAAATCTCATCATTGTTCAAATATATGTCGATGACATTATATTCGGTTTGACTTGTCAAGACATGTGTGATGAATTTACCAAAATCATGCATGACGAGTTCGAGATGAGCATGATGGGTGAACTTAACTTCTTCCTTGGATTACAAATAAAACAAATGGAAGATGGTATCTTCTTTAATCAATCTAAGTATATTAAAGAAATGCTTAAGAAGTTTGGTCTAGAAGATTCTAAACCAATGAAAACCCCCATGTCCTCCGATACTAAACTCACGAAAGATGAAGAGTGTGAGTCGGTAGATAGTACCAAGTATTGAGGCATGATAGGTAGTTTATTATACCTAACGACAAGTAGGCCCGATATCATGTTTAGTGTCTACCTTTGTGCTCGCTTCCAATAGGCTCCCAAAATCTCTCACCTTGAAGCGGTTAAACGTATCTTCTGATACATTAAAGGAAACTACCACTTAGATTATGGTATCCTAAGGGGACCGACATAGAAACTGTAATATATGCCGACTCTGATCATGTGGAAGATTATATGGATCAAAAGAGCACTAGTGGTATTTGTAGGTTCATGGGATATTGTTTAACATCTTGGTTCTCGAAGAAACAAACCGCTCTTGCTATATCCACTACTCAAGTCGAATATGTAAGCGCCGAAAAGGCATGTCAACAAGCACTATGGCTGAAACAGGCTCTCATCGACTACGACGTACGACTCGACGACGTTCCCATCATGTGTGATAACAAAGGTGCGATTGACCTTAGCAAAAACCCGGTGCAACACTCTCGTACCAAACACATCGAAATACGTCACCACTTTCTTCGTGATAATGTCTAGAAAGGACATATCTTAATCAAAAAAGTGCCGTCTATCGACAATATTGCTGACATTCTTACTAAACCCCTTAACCGTGAATCGTTTAACTATCTACGTCTTGGTTTAGGAATGATGGAACACACTCCATAAATCATATTAGTCCGCTTCTCTTTTTTCTATCTCAATTCAAGTTCGTGTTCCAATCCATGTCGTGACAACTTGAATACTTCATCCAAAGTACTTTAAGCATTTTTAATTCGCAAAACGCAAATTAAAATGTCACTTCTCTTTGTAAATTTTTTGTCAAAACTGAGTCCAACACCCTTTACTGAGGGCGGCCCCCATACCACAGGCGGCCCCCCAATATATTTGGGACCGCCAGACATTATGGGACCGCCATATTTTTACACTTTGTCAAAAAATTTCAAACCACAAAAACAAACACCCCTCTTCGTACTGCCATTGACGAACACGACCAAAAATCACTCAAAAACTCAAAATCACCCATTAAAACACAAATTGAAGATAAAATCAACACCTATAATCACTCACAACATCTTAAAGATCATCAATTGTAAGTCATTTCATTCATTTTCTTTCAATTTGAGTCTAGGGTTCATGATGAACACCAAAAATTGAAATTGGAGATTTTTGATTTTTCATTCAATTTTGTAAAATTAAGACTACTAGGATACAATGTATAACTAATATGCTTCCTGTAGACATAGGATTTGCTTGCATTTGTGAATTTGTTGAAAAATTAATTTCGAACCAAAACCCCAATTTTATTTTCAAATCACTCATGTTAGGAACACAATAAAATTATGGTTATGCATTGTCAATACAACTTAAAAACGTTTTCAAACACATGCATAATGATCTCATTAACAAATTTTGAGATACATAAATCATATGTATTTTTCGACTTGTTTGGATGAGAAAAATTAAATTAAGGAGCGTTAGGATTAACTCTTAGGATTTTATGTTTAGGTCGAGTTAATCGTTACTCCACATTTGTTGCATTTAGGCACACACTAGAAAACAATGCTCATGACATATTACAAGTAAAAGTATAAAATGTGATTTCATTATTTCTTTAGGAAATCAGCCCTCGCAAATCTTCTAAAGATTACAAAAATAAAACATTATATCCCTAAAATTTCACATGAATTATGTTCTCCAATAAAAGAAAAACTAAGAAACCTTGAAGAACGTTTACGCTTATCACGAGGGTCGGGTGGTTTTTGATAACTGTGGAAAACTAGAAGGGGGGGTTAAATAGTTTACGTTTTTATTTTAAGGTTTTAAAGTGTTCGTAAAATTCTAGATTCGTCTTTATGTGAATTCCAATACTTGCACAATATAAACAATATACTATCTAAACGAATTATAAAGATAGTTATGATAATGGTAATCAAGACAAGAATAAGAGTAAAGAACAACCAACACAACGCGAGGATTTATAGTGGTTTTGGCAACGAAGCACCTCTGCGCCTACTCGACTCCTCGAGCAACTAACTCGAGAGTTTTTTCTTCACTATTTCAACAAGCACCTATGGCAGAGGGAAAATCGTACACAACCGTGGCTTACACCGAGTTTATAACACAAAGCTAAACGTCAGAGTTCTAAATCTTAGCTAGAACCAATCTATCACAACACAACTTCACGACTTGTTCACGACTTCACAACTTCACGACTTCTTTACGACTTCACAACTTCACGACTTCTTCACAACTTCAAGACTTTTTCACAACACTACTTATATCACAACTATCTAGCACTACTCGGTAAGATCACCACGATCTAACTATACTTACAAAGATCGCCAAGATCTAGCAACTACACAACTTTACAAAATTTACAAAAGATTTACAAGTTATGATATGAATGCAATAAAGATTGCAAAAAAAAAACCACACACAAACGGTATTACTTCTTCACTTGATGATAGAGTATTTGCTTCTCCTTGTCACTTGAGGAATTGAGCTTGGATCACTTGGAAACAAAGCTTTATATTAAAATGATCAAAGATTTTAGATAGGAATTGATGTTTTGGCAGAAAAGAATGAGTGCAAAAGGTAAGAAAATAGTAGGGAAAAGTCCAGTATTTATAGGACAAACTGGGGGAGCGTCTACCTATGGGCGGTCCCCTTAAATAGGTGGGTGGTCCCTTTAAAATTAAGGGGGCCGCCGGTGTATTTAAGGGGGCCGCCCTAGGCTAGGGCCTCCCCAGTTTGTCTTTTGTGTAGGGGGAATTTTCTGGAACTTTTCTAGCCGTTTTAGGTCCGAAAATTTGAATTTCAAAATGTTTATTTTGAATAAAACATTTCTTTTAATTGTAGAAAATGTTTTTGTAGTGTTTATAAAAATGTTTACAACATTTTATAAAAGTTTGAGGTTGAATAACAATTTCTTTGAACATAAAATGCATTAAGCATTTATTTATTCATACCTTTAGAGTGTATAATTATCGGAATGAAAATTTACCTACGAAGTACTTTTGTTTACATTTAATTTACATTGAACGTTTTTATATTTTGTGATTATCAAAATGTAAAGATGTGAAAAATATTAATAATGTTTTTAGGCATTATATTTTGTCAACAATCTCCCCCTTTTTGATGATTATAAAATTTAAACTCATTAAATGTAAAATTATTTTTAAACAAGTATTTAGTGAGTTTCATGTCATTTCTCCCCTTTTTTGTAGAATCAAAAAGAGATCGTCGAGAATTGGTAGTTAGATCGACGGAATAATTGCTCCCCTTTGATGTGTGCTCCCCCTCGTTCGAGGGCACCAAGAAGTCGAGCTATGGTTTCTGGGCTACAAAAACGAGTTAGAACAATACAAAAATTTCTAACATGTAGCAAGAAGGAAGGAAAAATATGACAAGTGCAAGCAAACATCAAAGCAAAATATGCTTCATTCATTTAGGACAATGTGTGTGAATAACACACAAGCATACATAAATAGAAAAACAAATATGCTTTAGAAGCATATTAATACATCATAAAAGAAAATCCTAAATAGCCATAGAAGGATTTTTGACTTGCTTGCGACACAAAAGGGTTTGACGATTATTTGTAGGCATATTATGAAGTTAGTTGGTTGTTGATGAAGAGTATGGAGTGAAGGCGGTTGTGGAAGGGTAATCTTTGAACTCTAAGAGGTGGATGTGGTCGAGTGAGGAGGAATTCAATTGATATCCTCACTTAAAGCAAGGAATTGTTTTTGGGTGAAGATGCAACAAGGGCAATACCCAACATGGGTTTCAACTTGGTTCATGTTGAGAGTGTGTGGTAGGTTTGGAGAGTAAGGTGATGAGGGAATGTTGTTTTGTTGTTGGGAGAGATGCATGGCTAAGAGGTTTGATAGGTCTTGTAGTTGATTAATGTCATCAACTAGGCTTTCTCTACTTGGAGATGGAGGTGATGTGTGTTGAGTTTGGTTGTCACTTTGAGGTGGAACTTGAGTGTGAGTTTCATGTGAGTTGATAGGTGAGATGGAAAGTGGAGGATGTGAGACAACTTGTTGTGATGTGGGAGTGTCCTTAATGTAAGGAGTTTGGTTGTCACTTTGAGATGAAGCTTGAGTGTGAGTAACATGTGAATTGATGGGTGAGATGGAAAATGGAGGATGTGAGACACCTTGTGGTGATGTGGTAGTGTTCTCCCCCCCCCCCCCCCCCCCCCCCCCCCCCCCCCCCCCCCCCCCCCCCCCCCCCCCCCCCACCCCCCCCCCCCCCCCCCCCCCCCCCCCTTGATGTAAGATTTGGTATGCTTGATTGGGGTGATTGTTTCTTGAGATGGTTTGATGATGAGAGTGAGTGGTTTTGGCATGGTGTAGGTAAGTTACATGAGCATATTGGATGTGTTACAAGGTTTAGATTGCTTCCCCAATAAGGTTCCACACTCAGTTTTTGCTACCCTTGATGGTTTGGATGTGGTTGTTAGGAGATTCATGTGAGGATGATGTGACAAATGGAGTGAGAAAGTATTTTATAGTGGAGGAAAGGTTTAAATTGAGAATAATGAACATTTAAAGGATCAAATCCAAGTAATGTTTATGAATTTAGGGAAACATTAGCTAAGTCTAGAGGGTATTTGGTTAAAGGGTGGTGAAAATACTGTTTTACCTGTATTTGCGTAGGCCGGTCCCCTTAAAATTAAAGGGGCCGCCTACTGGCATTTTCTAAATTTCCCAAAATTTGATTTTTCTCAAAATTTTGTGTGAGGGTTTCTGTTTTGGTGTTAATTTTGCTGCAATCCATCCTTTTATGCAGTTAAATTTTATCACATAGCACTTAATCATGCACATCTACATATGTTATGACAAGATGTAGGATAACCTATTTCACATAATTTTGGCATATACTTATATATGAATTGAAGATCATAAGGGTGAAGAACATATGAAATAGTAACTAGCTATAATACATAAAGAATTTTCCTTGATAAGGGGGTTAAGTTAAAAAACGAATGAAACTTTTGTGCAAATCCTAGTGTGTGCTTAAGTGCGACAAATGTAGAGTAGCGATTATTTCGACATTAAGACATGTAAAACCTAAGAAATAATCCAAGTGCTTCTTGATTTAATTTTCCTCAACCAAGATTGTCGTAAATATATATTAGATTATATACTTTTGACAACAAGTAAGAGAACATTATGCATATGTGAAAAATGTTTTTAGCATATCTCAATAACATGTGATAATTGATTTTCATGTGCTCCTAGTTCTGAGAAAGGACTACTTAGGACAAATAATCAGATTGGATTATTGTATATATGTATAATGATATATGCATTTAGATAGAAGGATTTGTAAAAGTTTGCTTATAGACTTTTCCCAATCTTGTAATTTTGTGCAAAATAGAAACCTAGACACACAAAGAAAAAAAAGAAAAAAATTGTCAGTCAGGTGGGTGGTCCCCTTAAAGTCTGGGTGGTCTCCTTAAAATTAAGGGGGCCTCCCTTTATGAATTAAGGGGCCACCCCTTGTTAAAAAAATTCTCAGATTTTTGACAATTGGTTCATTGATGATTATCATTTCATTATTATGCCGAAAACTTAAATCAATTTTCCACAATTCCTAGACCTAGACGTATGTAATAAAAGGCTCACGTTTAAAGTGTTTAGTTAGAATTATCGGCTATGTTGTCTTTCGATGAGACCTTTTCTATAGAGATGTTTCCTTTTTAAACATTATCGCCAAGGAAGTGATGGCGAATCTCAATGTGTTTTGTTCGTGAGTGTTGAATGGGATTCTTACTTAAGTCTATAGCCCTTTATATTGATTATGTGTTTGCCTAAGTAGCGATAACCCTCCTGAGCCCATTATCATGAACTGTCAATTGCATAGATGTAGTTGTTAATTGCATTATGTGAGCGCGAATGTTATAAATAGATCTATTGGGATTAACCTCCCCGTTTGGGTGATTAGCTATCACCGGGAACGAACGTTGACCATGTCGGACTTGGATGTTGCGGGTTACAACATCTGTACGGGCAAAATAACTACTAAAATAGCAAAATATAGGTTGAGCTTCAGTGTCATGAGCTTAGTGCAACAGTAATCTGGTTTTGTGATTGTTGGCATATGTTGTAACATCACGGGAAAGTCTTGCGGTCCTGCATAATTTAAATACATAAACCTATGAATTCACCAACAATTTTGTTGACGTTTTAAGCAATGTTTTCAGGAGGTCAATAGGCACAAGGTGCCAAGGATGCATTGGATTATGTTTTGGATTGCACTGTTAAAGATTTATGTGCATCATGTTTTGGGAAATCTATGTTATCTTTTGTAATATTAAACAAAGAACAAGTAAAGCTATAAGCTTTTGTAATATGTCTTTTATTTAAATCCAATGTATCAATTTAAACGACTTTTGTGTCGTTCTTATATATATCTTGTGCTGTTGATCTTGAAGTAACATGCCCCGGATCCTTATTCCGCTGCGACCCATTTTGGGGGTGTTACAAAAGTCATCACACATTTCTTGACAAGTTGATCCGAATATAATGTCATCAACATATATTTGGACAATAATGAGATTGGAGTCTTTCTTTTTAGTGAAGAGTGTGTTATCTACCATTCCTATAGAGTAATTATGTTTAATAAGAAAGGCTTTTAATCGATCATACCAAGCTTTTAGGGCTTGTTTTAGACCATAAAGAGCTTTCTTAAGTTTGTAGACATAATTAGGTTTTGCGAAGTCAATGAATCCCGGAGGTTGTGCCACGTAAACCTCCTCATTGATAAAACCGTTAAGGAATGCACTCTTCACATCCATTTGGTATAACTTAAAGTCTAGTGCGCAAGCATAAGCTAAAAGTATTCTTATGGACTCTAGTCTAGCTACGGGTGCATATGTTTCGTCGTAATCAATTCCTTCTTGTTGATTATATCCTTGGGCGACTAACCTAGCTTTGTTTCTAGTTACGACGCCATTTTCATCGAGTTTATTTCTATATACCCATTTTGTTCCTATAATGGTCATATCCATGGGATTTGGGACTAGTTCCCAAACATCATTTGTTTTAGATTACCAATAACGTTTTCTAGGGGATGAGTTTTAGATTCTTTAATATTTACAATTTGATTATTTTCTAATGAAATGTCTTCAAGATTATTGCCTATGGGTTTTGTTTTACTAACCTCAATAGCTTCTTCTTCGACTAGCTCATCATCTTCTAATGGTGATGTTTTAGGCGGGGGAGGAGTTTCATCGAAAGTTACATTCAACGACTCTTCAACTTTCATTGTTTGTTTGTTAAGTATTATGTAAGCTTTACTATTTTGCGAATATCCTAGGAAAACACCTTCGTATGACTTAGGGTCGAACTTGGTGAGGTAATCCTTTGTATTAAGAACAAAGCATTTACTTTCGAATACTCTAAAATAGTTAAGGTTTGGTTTCCTACCTCTTAACAACTCGTATGGAGTTTTTCCTAAAATACGTCTAATGGAAACTCTATTAATTATATAGGTTGATGTATCGACCGCATTACACCAAAAATTTTAAGGAATGGATTGTTCGTTAACATGGTTCTATCATTTACCTGTAGAGTGTGATTTTTCCTTTATACTGCCCATCTTGATTGTGGTAGTAGTAGGAGCGGAAAAATTATGAGATATCCCATTTAAATCACAATAGTTTCTGAATTGTACTTCATTATCAAATTCCCGACCATGATCCGTTCTAATTGATACAATGGAACATCCTAAATTATTTTGGATCATTTTGCTAAATACTTAGAATTTTTCAAAGGCCTCGGTTTTATTGCTAATAATTTGTCCATGTGAAATCGAGAATAGTCATCTGCGATTACTTAGGTATTCGATTTCCTCCTAGCTTCGTTTTGGAGGAAGGACTAAACAAAATCCATGGTTGAAGTAGTTCTAGGCATCTAGTTGTTGAATAATTTATTTTTAGCCTTGTGTTTGTATGAGCTTGTTTTCTAATTTTGCAAGCATCACAAAAATGTCAGTCGTATTTTAGTTTGGGTAGGTTTCTAACTAATTCTTTAGATGCTAATGATTGAATTAATTGCATATTAGCGTGACCTAATCTCCTATGCCATAGTGTGAAGTTTTCGTCCAATGTAGCAAGGCATATTTTGTATTCCAGTTTTTTTTATTGTTTATTAACAATATATTCCTCCTTTCCTAATTCCTTTTCCTATAACCTTTTCGTCTTTGATTATTTTGCTATCGTGTTCGGTAAATATTACTTTGCATTTGTTATCACATATTTGACCTACACTAAGCAAGTTATATGTTAAGTTATCTACGTGCTCAACATTTTCAATTATTAGGGAGTCTTGAGAAATCGTACATTTGCCTATGATTTTACCGCGCAAGTTGCTCCCAAAGATTACGTTTCCTCACCGGTGTTTCGCATTTGTATGAAGAGAACAACATTTCGATTTACTGGTTATGTGTTTTTGAGATCCACTATCTTTAATTCCACTCATCGGGTCCCAAGTTTACTCTAAGCATATTTCATCGGGACGCTTGGAGCTACAAGGCTAGTTATCTTTGTCTTTCCTACTTCATCTTATCCATTGTCGCTCCATGCTCCTCCAATAAATGCTCTTTGATCGTTGTTCTTTGGCGGCTTTGAACATTCTCCAATGAGGTGATTTGGATCACCACATCTAAAAAATTTTCTCTTTCACTTTTTCCATAACCATTCATTTTCTACTTCTTTGGAATGTTTTTTTTTTTTTTTTTTTTTTATTATTCGTCCTCGTGGTTGTCTTATAAATCTTCTTCGTCTCTTGAAGGTAATTTTCTTGAATTCTTTACGGCCCATAGCCATACTCTTGTCTTCACTATTGTAGTTGAGCTATTTCATCACTTACTTCCTTTTTCAGCTTTAATGCAAGAGAATTCTAATTTGTTCTTTCTTGCTTTGACCGTTTTCGTAGTCATTTTCTTTATTACCTCTTTCATAGACTTTCATGTTTTCTAATAGTTCGTAAGAGGTAGGTGTTAGATTCTTTGATTCTTCAATCGTCGTGACTTCGCCGCGCCATATTTGGAGTGTAATGCCCTAAGAAATTTTCTAACACCTATTCTTGCTAGAAAGAAAAACCTTCATCAAGTGCTTTTAGACTAGTAATAATAGTGTTAAATTTAGCAAAGGCATTATCTATTGATTCCTCTTCCGGAATCGTAAATTGTTCATATTGTTGAACAAGAAGATCTATTTTGTTAGCTTTGACTTGATTATTACCTTGATGTGTGATTAGCAAAGTATCCCAAATTTCTTTTGCGGTTTGACACATAAAAATTCTTTCGTATTCTTTACGTGGCAAAGCATTATAAATTACCATTTTAGCTTCATTATTTTTTGCAAGTTTCTTTTTAAGATCATCATTTTGTTTATGAAAAGGTACAACTTCATCCTTTTTAGTTTCGGGATTATTTTGAATAGGAGGAAAATCACCATCGGTAATAACATGCCAAAGATCTAGATCTTTTGACTTCACATAAGTTTCAAATCTATTTTTTCAATAAATAAATCCATCACTTTCAAATAGTGGTGGTCTTTGCATAGATTGCCCTTCTAAATATTTTTCCGATTCCATAGATCGATTCAAGTTTTAAAATACAATTTATTTTAAAAATCTTGTTTAGCGTGGCTCTTGATACCAATTGTGAAAACTAGAAGGGGGGTTGAATAGTTTACCGCTTTTTAATTAAAGGTTTTGAAGTGTTTGTAAAAAATTCTAGATTTGAATTTATGTGAACTCAACACTTGCACAATATGAACAATATATTTATCTAAACAATTGATATGATAGTATGAGGAGATAATGTAAGACAAGAGATAAGAGTAAGAACAATCAAACCACAACGCGAGGATTTATAGTGGTTCGGTAACGAAGCACCTCTTCGCCCTACTCCACTCCCCGAGCACCTAACTCGAGAGTTTTCTTCACTATGTCAACAAGCTCCCTTATGGCGGAGAAAACCGTACACAACGTTGCTTACACCGATTTACGACACAAAGCTAAATGTCGAGTTCTAATCTTAGCTAGAACCAATCTATCACAACACAACTTCACGACATCACAACTTAACAACTTCTTCACAACTTCATGACTTCCTCATAACTTCACGACTTCACTTTACCACACTACTTATGCCACAACTAACTAACACTACTTGGTAAGATCACCACGATCTATCTTTACTTACAAAGATCGCCAAGATCTAGCTATTACACATAAATACAAGATATACAAAAGATTTACAAGTTATGATATGGATGCAATAAGATTGCAACAACACATAAAGGTGTAATACTTCTTCACTTGAGGATGGAAGTATTCTTCTCTTGCACTTGAGGAATTGAGCTTGGATCACTTGGAAACAAAGCTTTATGATTAAATGATCAAAGGATTTTGATGAGATGTGTGGGCTGTTTTAGAATAGAAAGAATGAGTGCAAAAGGTGAGAAAATTGTGGGGAAAAGTCCAGTATTTATAGGACAAACTGGGGGAGCGTCTACCTAGGGGCGGTCCCCTTAAATAGGTGGGCGGTCCCTTTAATTTTAAGGGGGCCGGCCGTGTATTTAAGGGGCCGCCCAAGACTAGGGCTTCCCCAGTTTATCTTTTGTGTAGGGGGGCTTTTCTGGAACTTTTCTAGCCGTTTTAGGTCCCAAAATTTGAATGTTTTGTAGTGTTTATAAAATGTTTAGAACATTTTATAAGAGTGTGAGGTTGAATAAAAATTTCCTTTGATCATAAAATGCATTAAGCATTTATTTATTCATACTTTTAAGTGATGTATTTGTTGAAATGAGAATTTACTACTAATTACTTGTTTACGTTTAATTTTACGTTGAACGTTTTTATATTTTGTGATTATCAAAACGTAAAGATGTGAAAAAATATTAGTAATGTTTTTAGGCATTATATTTTTATCAACATATAACAATACGGATTACTTTCGATAATGATTTTCAACTAGCAACGGGGTAACTTCCCGGTTAAACGTAAAAATTAAACTAAACATTTAAAATTCAAATTACCAAACGGAAACGGCTAAAATATTGACAGGAAATTTATGGGGTGTCACAAAAACTTCTTCTTAAGAGTTTCCCAAGTATCAATTAAACCAGCTAGTTCATTTCTTAGCCAACGACTTGTAGCTCTAGTAAGCGACATAGGAAAAACTTGAAGCATTATTTGATCCTGATTTACTTATGGTATATGAAACAGATCGACAATTTCAAGGACTTTCTCGATGTGTTCATTGGCATCTTCATTGTCCGATCCACTGAAAGCATTATCATGTAGTTCCTTGAGAAATTGTTCTTTTAATTCAAAGTGGGCCTTTTCATCAATCTTAGGCCAGGCAATACCCGATCCATAATCTTCTCGGGTCTTAGTCATGTACTCCTCCATAGTTGGTTCCCCCATTTCTTCTGTTTCTTCTTCTTCAAACCGATCTTCTGAATCAAAAATCAAATTGAGTTACGGTAAACTCAAATAATCAAGACTTCGTGTCCTGGTAAGCTTCCTTGATGATCAGAATATTCGTTCAGGTTCCTTGAAAGGTGTAGCGAACTTTTTAGTTGAACTCCTAGTCATGCGCTTTCTGAAACAAAGGATAAACAATCAGTAGGATAGGCTCGGAAGAAACAGAATACAGAAAACTATAAACGAGAACGAAATACGAAAAATGCAATCTGCTGTTGTATCAGATGATCGATACGCCGTATTCAATTGATTGAATACGCCGTATTGATCTATTAAACAGAATACGTTGTATTGGTGTCGAAAGGTGATATGTCGTATCCAATAGTTAGGATACGCCATATCGGTTATTCGATTAGAACAGTTACAGTGAATAAAACCAATGCAAAAATTAAAACAAACACACAAACACACAATATGCAATAATATACAATGCAAATTAATCTAAGTTAAACTAAACTAGAAATACTAATAAATAAGAATTAAACAGTTTCACTCTGGTATCGGCGAATATAATAGTATATATATATATAACTAAAATACCGACTATCAAATAGTATAAGAAGTATTCCAAAAGGATTTAAGAAAATTACTTTTAACCAAAGTAAAATTCAAAACCTTTCTGGTCGTTTCCCAACGAGGTGTGAATGGAGAATCTTGTTTAAGTTCGTGATCGCGTGATTGAATAATCAAGATTTGTTTTAGATTCTATTTCTACAAATACAATGAAAATGCAATTAAAGGCAATCTAAAGACTAAAACAAATAAGATTTAAGCACGAAAACGTTAACGGGGATCTAAAAACACAACTAAAAACCTTAACCCTAAAAATACAAATTTAATTTCTAAAAGTCCTAAATGATTAAAAATAATTTTTGAAAAAAGAATTATATTTTTTTATTTTTATTTTATTTATTATGAATTAAAAACTATTTTAATCTAAAAATATTATAAAAAATATTAAACTAATTAATAACATTCTAAAAAAAATACCAAAAATACTTAGAACAATACTAAACCTTAGAAAAATAAAATGAGTCAACCAGCTTATCTCAATAAGCTGGAAATAAGCCCAAAAGGGCTGAAAGGCTTAACTGCAAAAAAGGGTTAAATGAATAAAGAGTGCAAACTAAAACTGAAAAAACCCAAGGGCGAGATGGTAGCAGGTGTTGGTGTAAAGTGTTGGGGGTTAAGGTAGAGGTCTCGGGTTCGAACTTGAGGCTTCCCTATACTCCTAACATTTTTATTTTTTTTCTTTTTTTACCAGCTACTTAAAAATCCTAAATAAGCACTTTAAAAAAAAACTTTTCTCAAAAACCTTAAATAAGCCAGAAATAAGCTGCTTAAAGTGACAGAATGGCCCAAAAAGCTTTAAGGCATTCTACACTTAACAGATTGTGCTACAAGCTTCTATAAGCTAAACCCCAGACTAAATAAGCTACTAGAACCTTAAATGTAACTTAATAAGCAAACCTAAACCCAACATAAGGATTTAAATAAGCTGGGAAGCTCAAAAAGCAAATAAGCAGTTTTGGAGAAAAGCTATAAAACAGACTACAATGGCACTTTTAAGCTAGTAAAGCTAAAATCTAAACCTGAAAAAGTTAAAACAGATTAAGCTAGTACTACTAAGAATAAGAAAAAGAAAAATTTAAACAGTTTGAATAACTAACAAGCTAGATAAAAGCTACTTGAAGATGGCAGATTACACTAAACTTTGTTTTTGGTATTTTTCAAAATTTGAAAAAGGCTAAAAACTAAACTGCAGCCCTAAATTCAGATGTGAAAATAAGCTCTAAAACCTCTAATAAGATGAAATAGATCAAGACCTATATCTAAAGACTTTGTGCTATCAAATTCAAGACTTAAAACATATTTTTGCTTACTTAAATCTAAGCTTAAAAAGTGACTTTTTAGACTTTAAACTAAGAACAAAAAAATAATTGGCAAATTTTGGTAAAGACTAAAACAACTAATGCAAGCCCAACTTAACTACTTCTAATGCAAACTTGTGATGAAAATGAAGCATAAACAACACCTTTAAAACAGAAAAAGACCAAGATCAAAGAAATGTAGTTTGGTGTATCAAGAACATCAGAGTTTCAAACTTATGATAGACAAAACCTTAAATCCAATATTTAAACCTTAAACGCTTCTTAAAACTAATTAAATCTCCTTAATATGATTATTGAAATTCAAATTTGAAACTCAAATGACTCAAGCAGCACTAACATGGGTTAGTACTGCTAGTGCCAAACACCCATTTATAAACTGTTTTTGCATTTTAACCTTGATTTTAACTGTTTTAAGCTAAGATTTTTAAAAACAGATGACAAACAAACAATATTAAGGCTTAATAAGCAAAATCCAACCTTTAATAAGCACTTAAAAATAAGCAAACAGAATAAGCAGTTTTAAGCTAAATAAGACAGTTTTATATAAAAACGCGAACAAAGAAGATTTAAACAATAAGCAAGCATCAATAAGCAATAGACAACATAAATAAACATAAATAAGCAGTAAAAAGCAGAAAATAAACAATCTAATAAGATGAGACAGTAAATAAGCATAAAAACTATAAATGAGAACTTACTAAGTCCTTTGCTTAAACAAGGACATAAACTGCTCTTAGAGCTTTTCTACAAGCTTTAGCTTATTTAAAAACAAGCTAGTGAGGTCTTATAAGCCCTTCTAAATCTGGCTTATCTTCCACAAACAAGCTGATGTATTTTAGGGGTAGATTTTTGGTGAAAACAACTTAAACTCTATAAGCTTATGGAAAAGCTTATACTGCTTAAGTAAATCAGCTTAAGTTTAAGAGAACAAGAGCTTATAAGATGCTTATTAAACCATTTTTAAACACAATGAAACATGAACATAAAAACAGAATTTAAACATAAAACTTCAACTTTCATTAAAACCTTAAAAACAGTACAAGACTTGAAAAGAAAATTACAATAAGCTAACATAAACTTAAAATAAGTTGTAAAAATACAAGAAAAGATTGATAACTTCCTCCCTTATTAATAAAATAGTCTTTATTTATAGCCGAATAGAGAAGCATCAAGGCCTTGAGGTGTGTTTCTTTTGTAAGAGGGATTGAGAGTGCTCTCCAAGCCTTCAATCTCAGCCCTTGGATCCATTTGTGCTTCTTTATCTTGATCTCAGCCCTTGATTTGACTCCATGTCCTATTAACAAATCAATTATCATAGGATTGCCATCGTGGCACCCCTTTGTCAGCTTCTAGGGGATGGTTTAAGTGGGGTGTGAGTGGGTTTTGTCGGGTTGCAGGGAAGTGTGAAAGGGATGGGTGAATAGTGTTTGGGTTTTGGCGGGTAAATAGTTTTAGGGGTGTTGGTTGTTTGATTTGTAACGGGGTTAAGAGTAAAATGGTTTGTAGGGACTAACGGTGTAACAGGTTAGGGACTAACTGTGTTAGTCGCCAAGGACTAACGGTGTAATAGGTTTAAAGGTATTTTAGTTAAGGGTTAACGGAGGTGGGTGTTAAGTGGTTTTGGGCTTTAGTTGGGCCGGTTTGGTGATGGATTGGATTTGGACTATATAAAGGCTTAAAAGATAGGCTTAATTGGTTGACTCGGCCCATTAACTTGGGTACGGGTTGGCCCAATAAGATGCTCATGTCCTCGGCTTTGGCTTTTCACTCTCTTTTCTTTCCCGTGCTCGGTTTTGGCTTTGTTTTTGTCCTTTAGTGAATATCCGTTACCTGCACAACATAAATCACAAAACACACAAATACAATGCATTTTTGATATATTTTGGTCATTTTAGGCTCGTTTTATTAGGTAAAAGGTATGTGTAATTAAGCACATTACAAAATCCCCATACTAAACTATTGAGGGTCCTCCTCTGGATCCGAGTCAACAACATAGCCCGGCGATAAGGCGGTGGGTGAAGCATCAGCAGGTAGAGGCTGATCCTCAACAGGTATCTCATCGTCAGATGGAGCTAAATACTCCGGATACTCGGACTACGAAATATCTAGTGATGGGTGGTGTGTCTCGGACTAAGCACGTAGTCCGGGTAATGGTGGTGGTTGCCTGCATTGGAGACTACGATGAGCCTATGGGAACTGTTTGGCCCTGCATCAATACCCACTAATTCTCACACGTTCAGGAATCAGAAGATACAGACGTGTAGGTGACTGTGGATGAAGACGTGACTGCTGTAACATTAAAATTAACTTATATAAGTATAATGTATAAGACATGTATAGTAATATACGTAATATAATATAAACTCACCACACATATATTTTATAAATTTTTATTAATTTATATTATATCATGTAAGCAGTCAATGCAAACAAATAGTGTATGTATGTCCGTGAAAACTTTTGTATGATGCAATGTTTGTGAAAAACGGTTATAGTCCAAGTAAAAACATTTGACCTGGTTATCCATAACCTTGGCTCTAGATACCAATTTGTAACACCCCCAAATTGGGTCGCAGCGGAATAAGGGTCAAAGAGTGTTACTTCACAGATCAATATCATAAGATATGAGAGAACGACCTCTAAACGAGTCGTTTAAAAATGACACATTAAATTTAACTGAAATGTTGATACAAAGCTCCAAGCTTTAATTGTTCATCCATGAAAATGTAAAGATTTTGATACATAACAAATATCCCAAAATGTAATGCATTTAAATCTCTATTGCAATGTGACTCCAAAATGATGCATCCAATGTATCCATGTTCTTATGCTCTTATTGACCTGAGAAAAACATGCTTTAAAACGTCAACATAAAGTTGATGAATTCACAGGTTTAAGTAATGTATAAAGTGGGACACAATGATTTCAAAGTGTATACAAAAAAAATAAATGATAACACATACAATATCACAAAAGCAATTACGAAATGCAGCACTAAGCTCATGACACTGAAGCTACAACATGTATGTCTGCAATTTAATGCCAATAATGTGCCCGTGTAGATGTTCAACCCGCAATATCTAAATCCTACATGGTATACGTCCGTTAGTTCTGTACCGCTGAAACTAGTGAGCGCTACTCACTCGAACGGGGATGTCAATCCCAAATAAATCTATTCATAACATTCTCATTTACACCGAGTAATTAACAGTTCATGATTCATGGGCATAGTGGGTTATAGCTACTTAGGCAAACTCGTAATTTGTTTAAAAGTGTACTTGCGTCTAAATGTAAAACAATGCATATTTCTCACTCCAAAAGTTGTAAATCATGGTAATTGTATAAAAATGGGGCTATAGACTCACCTTTAGTGAATGAATTGATTTTAAAAAAATCAAATGAGTGAAACGTTACAAGAAATCCGAATGCAACCTAATTAATTTTATAGGTCGTATGAGTATAGTGTATTAAAATAAATACCGCAATATAAATTATAGAGTTATATCACGACCTAATAGTTTTTGTTTAATTTATAAATGTTGAAACAATGTTTAAATCGTACTTGATAAATAAGTGTCCAAGTATATGTATACGTAAAAATATTATCTTTGTTCAATACTTGATTATTTGTTAATAAAACTTGATTTAATATTTTTATTATTTATCTAATAATATTATATAAATAATTTAATTATTTTATAAAATAATATTTATAAAATAAAAAACGTGTATAAATATTATATAAGTAATACTACATTATTTCTTAATGTTTTTATAGCCCAAACAGACTCGAAAACACTCGTAAACCACTTTTATAATTTCTAACAGCTTTAGTAATTTTTATGTAAATGCAGAAAATAAAAATAGTGTATTTAAATCTTTAGAAATTCATAACTTTCTCATTTAACTCTGTTTTAATGTTCTTTATATGTACGACATCGTGTCGAGATGATCTATCAAAATAAAATGGTCAAAGATTTTATAAATATCTGTACCGAAACAGTAACAACAAACTGTTTTTATAAAACTATTTTTATATATTTAATCTTGCAAAAATCGTATATCCTTCGTTTTAATTCCGTTTCCAACGTTCTTTATATCCACAAATTCCTATTGAGATGATCTATCATCATAAAATATTTATACATTTTTATCAGATTCGAAACAATAACAGTTTTTATAAAAAAACTTTTATAAAAACACTTTTATATATTTAATTATCGTAATCTCGTAAAATTCATAACTCCTTCGCTATAGCTCCGTTTTTCAAGTTTCTTATATGCACGGAATTGCCATGAAATGTACTATTTAAATATGTGGTTTATATATTTTATAAAAACTTCGAATTTACACAGAAGGTATAAACAGTTCGAATATGTAAATATATAATTTATAAACTAGTTTTATAAATTATTACATGATTAAATTTGTACAAATCCTCTAAATTAATTAATGCCACATATCTTGCATAAATTCCAAATAAAATGTCCTCATAATTATTTATTATAAACTTTATAAATAAACTTTTAACAATTAATTTATCAATTAATTTTATAAATTAATCAACACTTGTATAACATCAAATAAAACATGTTCTTGCATATAACATATTTTAAACATCATTTTATCATGTTTGAGTATTTATTCAAATGTGTACATGCTTGATTTTGTTTTATAAACTTTATAAAATAATTAGTGGTGATGTAACAAAATAATATATATGAATGTATATAAATGAAATAATTAAAAGAAAGTGTTGAGATGATAATGGACCTTATGTGAATGAATGAAGATGTAAACACTAAATCTAAACCCTAGTTTCTTCAACCCAAAATCCTTTTTGTAAGCCCTTGATTAAACAAAACCCTAGCTTCTAAATACCCTCGATACACCTTATATATTAACCATAATAACACTTATATGCTTATAACCTTGCTAAAATCAAAACTATGGAAACCCTAATATTTCTTTTTGAGACGTGAGTTTACTAGTGAAACAAGAGAGAATTTTGGAGAGTTTACTTGCAAGGAAATGTATGTGTTAAGACTTACCTAGGACCTTCTATTTATAGTCCAAGTATTAGGCTAAACCATTTGCAAAACAAGAAATCAAAGGATGGTTTAGTGGTAATGGTACAAAAGTGTAAGACATCTCCTCCTCCCTAGGAGGGGGGAGGGGGCAAAATGAGGGGAGGACACCAAGGATTAGACAATTTATGGAAAGTTAGAGTTGAAGGTATACATGTTGGTTATTAACTAGAGTGAAGTGACATTAGTGGGGAATTAAGTTTTATTTGTGTGTTTCCTTGGTGTAGAACCGACCTTATGGTTTATTAAGTGTAGAATGATTTAATTTTTAGGCAATGGGTATAATAGTGGGTATTTGTTGAAGTATAGATAGGTATTGGTGCTTCTGTGTATGCATAAATGTAATTTATTGCGAAACGTAAACGTTTTACGCAACCGATAAAAATAAAAAGTGAAAAGTTATAAATTATCTTCGTAATAATTATATAACACTTGCTTGACGTAAACTTTTATTTGTTTGACGACGATTTACATTGAATGATGATTTTTAGTTTATGCGATTTAACTAAACGATGAAAATTAAAAGTAAACGAGCAAAACCCTAAAAATAAATAAAGGAAAGTGTTGAGTCATAAAATGACCTGAAATAACAAATTGTTACAGTCTTCCCCTGTTAAAGGAGCCTTGTCCGCAAGGCTCAAGACATGGCACTTGTCGAGGGTGCTATTATTGTGAAGCGATGTGGATACTTCTTTCTAAATTGATCTTCACGTTCCCATGTGAACTCAGGACCTCTCCTAGAGTTCCACCGAACTTTGATAATGGGAATACGACTTTGCTTCAACCGCTTGACTTTACGATCCATGATCTCCACTGGTTCTTCAATGAAGTAAAGCTTACCATCAATATGTATTTCATCCAACGAAATTTCTAACGGCTCGTCGGATAAACACTTCTTTAAATTGGACACGTGAAACGTGTTATGAACCCTGCTTAATTGTTGGGGAAGTTTGAGTCTGTAAGGGACGGTTACCACTTTTCTAACACCTTAAAAGGTCTAATATATCTTGGGTTCAACTTCCCCCATTTTCCAAAATGGATAACCCCTTTCCAAGGTGAAACTTTCAACATGACATTGTCACGAACTTGAAATTCTAAAGGCTTATGCCTCACATCGGTGTAACTCTTCTGACGATCACGAGCAGCTTGAATTCTGCTTTTAATTTGAATGATCTTTTCGGTTGTCTCGTGAATAATTTCTGGAGCGGTAAGCTGAACATCTCCGACCTTGGCCTAGCAAATAGGTGATTGACACTTACGACCATAAAGCGCCTCAAATGGTGCAGCTTTAATGCGCGTATGATAACTATTGTTGTATGAGAACAAAATTAGCGGTAAGTGTCTATCCGAACCATTTCCAAAGTCTATCACGCAAGTGCATAACATATCTTTTAGTGTCTGAATGGTTCTTTCGCTTTGTCCATCAGTCTGCGGATGGTAAGCAGTACTCATATCGAAACTAGTACCCAACGCCTTTTGGAACGACCACCAGAAATTTGATGTAAATCTACCGTCACGGTCACAAATGATTAAGACTAGTATTCCATGTCTCGTGACTACTTCTTTCATGTATAGTATTGTCAATTTTCCCATTGGGTCATTTTCCCTCATCGGCAAAAAGTGTGCAGACTTAGTAAGATGGTCTACAATTACCCAAATGGTATCATAACCACTTGACGTCTTAGGTAGCTTAGTGATAAAATCCATGGTAATATTATCCCACTTCCACTGAGGAATCTCAGGTTGCACCAATAAACCAGATGGTTTTTGGTGTTCAGCTTTGACCTTTAGGCATGTCAAATGCTTGCTAACATAGGTGGCAATATCGACTTTCATGTTGGGCCACCAATATAATTTCTTCATGTCTTGGTACATCTTGTCAGAACCCGGATGAACAAAATATTTTGACTTGTGGGACTCATGTATAATCAAAGTCCTTAGATAACCAAAGCATGGTAACCAACTCCTGTTCTTCAAACATAGTGTTCCGTCAGCATGCGGTTCCAACTTCTCCTTCCTGATCATACCTCCCACATCTTCAGCCTCGAAGTTCTTTGGTTTCCTTGCTTTAATCTGAGCATTCAAAATTCGTTTGGGAAGATCCAAACCAATAGTCATAACTAAGGCTCGAACCCGTAATGGATTAATTCGTTCTTTCCTGGTTAAAGCGTCAGCCACTACATTTGCCTTTCCTAGTTGATAACGAATTTCGCAGTCGTAATCACTGAGCAACTCTAACCAATGACGTTGCCTCATGTTCAACTCCTTCTTATCAAGGATGTGTTGTAAGCTTTTCTGATCAGTGAACACAATACACTTTGTTCCGTACAGATAGTGCCTCCAAATCTTTAGAGCGAACACCACTGCTCCTAACTCTATGTAATGAGTCGTGTAATTCTTCTCCTGAATTTTTAGTTGTCGTGATGCATAAGAAATCACCTTCTCGTTTTGCATTAAGATGACACCTAATCCTTTATGCGAAGCATCGTAATAAACAATAAAGTTCTCAGCTCCTTTAGGTAAAGCCAAGATAGGTGCACTACATAGTTTATGCTTCAATAACTAAAAAGCGGCTTCTTATTTGTCACCCCAATCAAACTTGACCTTCTTATGGGTTAGCTCGGTCATTGATTTGGCGATCTTTGAAAATCCTTTAATGAATCTTCGATAGTAACCAGCAAGACCTAAAATTTAACGAATCTTCATTGGTGTCTTAGAAGATGTCCAATCTTTAATAGACTCAATCTTGGCGGGATCCACGTGAATGCCCTTACTGTCAATCACGTGACCGAGGAACTATACTTTAGGAATCCAAAATTTACACTTAGAAAATTTGGCATACAACTCCTCATTCTTAAGCAACTCTAAGATTAACTTAAGATGTTCTTCATGCTCTTGCTTGTTCTTTGAGTAGATCAGAATATCGCCAATAAAGACAGTGACAAATTTATCCAGATATGGCTTGCACACCAGATTCATATGATCTATAAATATAGCCGGTGCGTTCGTCAAACCAAATGGCATAACTTGAAATTCATAAAGGCCATAACGAGTTCTGAATGCGGTCTTCGGGATGTCTTCTTCACGAACTCTCAGTTGATGATAACCCGATCTCAAGTCGATCTTTGAGTAGACACTCAACCCTTGAAGTTGATTGAACAAATCGTTAATTCTTGGAAGCGGATAACGGTTCTTCACCATTAGCTTATTTAATTCCCAGTAATCGATGCACATACGGAATGATCCATACTTCTTCTTGACAAACAAGACCGGAGCTCCCCAAGGTGAGGAACTGGGTCTTATAAAGTCTTTGTCGGAAAGTTCTTGCAGTTGATCTAAAAATTCTTTCATCTCAGACGATGCTAATCGATAAGGCGCCCGTGCTACAGGTGTAGCACCAGGTACCAAATCAATTTGAAATTCCACTTGTCGAGTTGGTGGAATACCCGGGAAGTCCTTGGGAAATACTTCGGGAAAGTCTCAAACAATTGGTACGTCTTCAAGTCACTTCTCCTCCAACTTGTCTTCAGCCTTCTTTGTGGTAACATGTGCAAAAAAGACATCACATTCTTTCAACAAGTACTTTTGAGTCTTTGTACATGAGATAATGTTTAATCGAGACTCATGTCCGTTGTTGCTTTCGTCACCACGAATAATTAAGATCTCATTTCCAAAGGGAATACGAACGATCTTCTCATCATAAACGATTACGGCATGATACTTTACTAACCAATGCATACCAATTATGACATCAAAACTACCAAGTTCTACGGGCATTATGATTGTATTAACTCTAATTATTTTTCTGTCGGCTAGTTCGACATCATAATACTGGTCTAGTATAGTTGGAACGATGTCAATTAGGGAACTAAATGCAGTAGACACAAAACTCTTATCGGCACCAGTATCAAATAGGATAGAAGCATAGTGGTTGTTTAGGAGGAACGTACCTATAACGACATTGGAGTCTGGGTTTTTCCCTGCATTTCCCACTGCATAAGCCCTTGTTGTTGCTCCACCGTTCCCAGCTTGATTTCCACGGTTGTTATTTTTTTGCTTAGGGCAATCTTTCTTGTAATGCCCTTGAACTCCATACTCAAAGCAAGTGACAACCCTCTGATTCACCCCGATGGCTCTTTGGTTATTAGCAACAGCAGCCGAACCTCTACAGTCACGGTCCAGATGGCCAACTTTCTTGCAGTTGTTGCACCTAGGAGCACACTGCCCATTGTGATGGTAGTTGCATTTTGTGCAAAGAGGTAGAGATCCACAATATTCTTTCTTCTCACCAGGCCCAGCAGTGTAGGCCCTTGTTACATTTTACCTTTTGTAAGGCTGTTGTTGAGTCTGATTATTCCTTGAGTTGTCATCAAGATTTCTTTTTTTCTCGGCTTGACAGTCATCAAAAGTATAGATTTTTTGATCCATCAGTTCAGTAGCAAACTTAATTGTATCTTGCATTATTTTTGGCTTAGATGCCATCACACTGCCTTGGATCATGTCGGGAAGTCCACCGACATACTTCTCAATCTCATCAGATTCTTCGGGAAACATTCTCCCACACATCTATGCAAACTCTTGAAAACGTTAGGTATAGCTCACAACATCAGTACCCTTGACCTTCAGGTTCTAGATTTTAATCTCTAACTTCTTGAGTTCACTCATTGGGCAATACTTGTCGGTCATCATTTTCTTTAGAGTTTTCCATGTCATTCCATATGCAACATCATGACCAACAGTCTTGACATGGGAATTCCACCATGTCAGAGCACTGCCAAGAAGAGTACATGTAGCAAACTTGATTTGGCACGCAACGGTGCAGTTGATAATGTGGAAGACAAACTTTATCTTCTCAAACCATTAAGTCAAACCAACGACTCCTTTAGTACCCTTGAAATTAAGGGGTTGGCTTACGAGTTATAGGTACGGTTCTCCTTCCACCGTCGCCTCCTGACTCGAAGCTGTCATCTCCATTTCTGCTTCTGTTTGCTTCATGTTCTACCAATGCATTAGCCACACTTCGGGCTACAAGTGCCTTAATAGCATCATCAGACATAGGGGTGGTGGTTATCTTTGGCTTCATTTTCTTCAAAATCACAAGAAAATATAATACACGTTAGATTTCATAAAATCATAAACGCGACATAACATATGCATAATATATAAAATAAGATCACATCACACAGTGAAATATACAACCGAAGTAAGATAAACAATGACATAAATAAATTGACATTCATACATAACAATATCGATAACATACATGATGTTTTTGGTTACAAAATGAAAAATATGAGCCTAAAGCCATGCTAGCTGGGAGTTACCCATAATACTTAGCATGCTATACAAAATAGCTAAATGATGAAACAAGATCCTTATAACCTACTAGCTGGGAGTTACCCATAGAACTTAGCAGGCTATACATGATAGCTAACAATGATACAACACTAACAACTACTAACAGCATCAGCTGGTCTATTCTGGGGTCCTGCATCTTTGGTGTGTGCTCGGTCTCTAGCCTCTAATGCATGAATGCGTCCAAAAGCTGTAGTCACGAAGTCACCTGCATCCTGCCTCTGCCACTCCATCTTTTCGTGCTGAGTCTGTAGTGTCCTAACCTGAGCCTATAGTGTCCTGATACTAGCCTCCAAAGCCGTGCTTCTATCCTCTGAATGGGACCATGCCTGTCGGGCAATAATAGCCTCTCTCTTATAAGAAAAATCCATGGAGCAAAAGTATCTCCTCTCTCTCTTCAGTAATGAGACCCGATCTCTCAACAAAGCTCGGTCATCCTATGCATCCTTATCCAGCACATGTAGCTCATGAGCATCCTGCCTCTGAGTGGTAGCAAGATCTGTCATCCTCTGATTGACGTCCTCTACGAAGGTCATCAATCTATTCTCAAAAGCTCGGATACTAGCATCTACGGTATCAACAAATCCGTAGTCAACTCTACGAGCTAAAGTATGTCCCGTCTGCCTAGCGACAGCAGCTGTCGAGCTCTCTCCGACCTCAAACCTGGAAGCAGGAGCAGTAAGACATAACCTCTTTTAAAACGGCATATTCATTTTAGGAATATCATTCCTATGATTAGTAGATGGTAACAACAATGGTGGTGATGGTACAGGTAGTAGTGATGCAGCTCTTAACTGAATCATGGCTGCTCTGTAGCCTAGTGTTGCCTCAGCATAGGTAGGGCTAGTATGGGTAGGTGGTGATGGTAGTGGTAAGGGTGGAGATAGTACATGTAGTGGTGGAGATGGTATCTGTAGGAGTGGAGATGACCACGGTGATAATGGAGATGTTGGTGGTGATGGAGGTGTAGGTGCAAAAGCAAACTCAGCAATGAGTGCCTTAGTTGATGCTGCCATAGGTGGCTGGAGTCTGGTAGTCTTCCGTGCCCTACAGAGACGTGTCTGAGAAAAAGGGACCTTAGTCCGAGGTGATCTGGATGGTGGTGGTGTAGGAGCAGACTCGTCAGTCTCAAATGGTTCTGTCTCCTTAGCTGAAGGGACAAGGTCAATAACAGGTAATGCATTATAGTCAGCCGGAGCTAGATTCTCCTCCTCCTCCTCCTCCTCCGCCTCAAAGACCTCCTCTTCCTCTTCCTCTTCCTCATCATCATCATCCTTAGAGGACTCCTCCTTCTCCTCATCATTATCTCCTCTATCAGCAGGATAATCAGCGGGATCCTCCTCTAGGTCCTCATTCGAAGGATCGAAGTTAGCAACATAGCTCGGTGATAGGGCGGTGGGTAAAGCATCAGTAGGTAGAGGCCGAACCTTAATCGGTATCTCATCGTCAGCTGGAGCTACATACTTCGGATACTCGAGACTAGGTACATAGTCCTGTGATGGTGAGTGCTCGAGACCAGGCACATAGTCTGGTGATGGTGGTGCCTGCTCTGGGGACTACGGTGCCTCAAACTCGGATGGATCCATCAAATGGAAACCCCATGGTGGTAAGTCTGAATCGGAAGATATAGATGTGTAAGTGACTGTGGATGAAGACATGACTGCTGTAACAATAAAAATAACTTATATAAGTATAATGTATAAGGCATGTATAGTAATATACGTAATATAATATGAATACGTATATAGATCATGTAAGCAGTCAATGCAAACAAATAGTGTATGTATGTCCGTGAAAAACTTTTGTATGATGCAATGTTTGAAAAAAGTTATAGTCCAAGCAAAGCATTTAACATGGTTCTCTATAACCTTGGCTCTAGATACCAATCTGTAACACTCCCAAATTAGGTCGCAGCAGAATAATGGTCAAGGAGTGTTACTTCATAGATCAATAGCATAAGATATAAGAGAACGACCTCTAAATGAGTCGCTTGAAAATGATACATTGGATTTAATGAAATTGTTTGTTACAAAAGCTCAAAGCTAAACTTGTTCATCTTTGTAAATGTAAAGATTTTAGTACATAACAAATATTTCCCAAATGTAATACACACAAATCTTTATGCAATATGACTCCCAAAATGATGACATCCAATGTATCCTTGCCTTTGTACCTTATTGACCTGAGAAAAACATGCTTTAAAACGTCAAAATAAATTTGGTGAATTCACAAGTTTAAGTAATGTATAAAGTAGGACCACAAGATTTCAAAGTGTAAGACATGTAACACAAACAATATCTCAAAATGTAATTACGAATGCACTAAGCTCATGACACTAAAGCTACAACATGTATGTCTGCAATTTAATGCCAATAATGTGCCCGTGTAGATGTTCAACCCGCAACATCCAAATCCGACATGGTATACGTCTGTTTGTTCGGTACCGCCAAAACTAGTGAGCGCTACTCACCCGAATAGGGATGTCAATCGCAAATAGATCTATTCATAACATTTGCGCTTACACCAAGTAATTAACATTTCATGATTCATGGGCATAGTGGGTTATAGCTACTTAGGCAAACTCATAATTTGTTTAAAAGTGTACTTGAGTCCAAATGTAAAACAATGCATGTTTCTCACCCTAAAAGTTGTAAATCATGGTAATTGTATAAAAATGGGGCTATGAACTCACTTTAAGTGAATGAATTGATTTTAGAAAAATCAAATGAGTGAAACTGTTAGCCTTTATTTTATTAAGTCAAACAAGAATGTTATCGGTCTTATAAAGTCAAACTAGGTCTTGTATTGTAATAGGCTAGTCGGGTTTAACGGGCTTGGATTGTAATCTAATATTGTCTGTGTTTCGGGCTAAAAGCCCAAGTTTAGCCAAGCCCGACCCAAGTAGAAAAGCCCACACGCCAACTAGATGGCTAGGGGTATAAAATAAACCCTCTCCACACATGGAGAGGGTGTTGGTTACACTTGTTCACTTGTAACTCACCATTTCTCTCTCTAATCTAACTTTCCTAGTTTTCTTTTCTTCCTTTCTTTTCTTTTTAATTCCGGCTCATCATAAAGGCTTATCTGGGTTTGCTTATTGTAGTGAAAGGATTATATTATAGGGTTAACAATTGGCATAAGAGCCTAGGAGCATATCGTGATCGTTGTTTGCTGAATCAGAGGTGTTCGTGGTGTTTTTTTTTGGTAAGAAACTCAAACCGAACACACCCTTGTTCGCTTACTTTTTGATCTAAAACGTGTGTTTTACGATGATCAACTTGTACTTTTGTTAGTCTTATATGTACTAGCAACTTATTTGGGTATCAAAACACGTTTTTAGATCAAAAATTTCTGGGTTTTTGAAGACTTTTTGAAGACAGCGAAACATGTTTTAAGGAAGCGAAATGTGTTTTGAAGACAGCGAAACATGTTTGAAGGAAGCGAAATGTGTTTTGAAGACAGCGAAACATGTTTGAAGGGAGCAAAATGTGTTCTTGAATGGAGCGAAATATGTATTTTGGAGCGAAATATGTATTATTAAGCGAAATATGCAGGTCAAGTCACATTCCGAGCGAAATATGCAAAATTTCTTCAAGCGAAACATGTTGGAAGAGTTCAAGCGAAATGTGCAATTTCCTGTCAAGCGAAATGTGCAATTTTTTCTCAAGCGAAACATGTTTCTTAAACCAAGCGAAATGTGTAATTTCCTTAAACCAAGCGAAATGTGTAGATTTCAAGCGAAATATGCAGGTCTGTTTCTCAAGCGAAATATGTTGAAATGTGCCAAGCGAAACATGACACTGTTTAAGGAAATTTTATGTTTTGAAAACCTAATTTCTTAAAAAAAAAAACATACACTTATGCCAAACGAACTGAAAAGAGATTTACTAAAAAGAACAAACGGCTAAAGATTCAGACTACGATGTCAAGTGATCACGAAGTTGATTTGGTATCCCTTATTTGAGTTTGAAGTGGGTTTCACGAGGGCGTCTACTTATTTCATCATCGAGACTTCCTTCTATTTGCTACCCCTTCTCTTTAAACCCAATCTATCGATTGATGACTTGCTTGAACGTATACAGCTTATGATTAAGACTTGAATTATCTAGTTACCAGAAGTCAGGGGTAGTTGGTTGCAGACCTGGTTAACTGTCACTTAAAGGAGTTACATTGTAGTACCCAGTGTCACACGCAAAAGACGATGTGGATAATTTCAAAAGGTGTTGTACTTCTTATACTTTTCTGGTTGGGTATAGAGTACTTATTAGATTTTAATCTTTGCATCTTCAATCAACAACTATGCAAGCTTATGTATAAAAATTTGGGGGATTATCTTCATTTTCAAGTTTGGGATATCGGGTTTGTTATTTTTTTTTTTTATTTTTTTTTTACTTTACAATCGTGATCACAACAATGCAACTGAATACAATGTTGGTTAAGTTAGCCAGAGAGTTTAAAGGTTAAGATGTAATCAGCAATTTTCACGGGATATTATTGTCCCATTCCCAAGACTAAGGCTACTTACCGCTTAAGCAAAATTCTCAAGTTCTTAAACAACATTCATATACAGACTTGATTATACCAAGTTTTGTTGAATTCTTGCTTTCATCTCCTCTAAGTTTCTTGACGATACAGGAGTGGCATGCTTTGTTTGGATTTCTAGATTTGTGCTCAAGACAAGAACTTTTTGAGTATATGTGCGTACACAACAATGATGCTTCCGAGAGTTCGCAACTATCATGGGGGAAAATGTGTACATCCGGGACTTAGTTGACTTTGATGTTACCATGTCAACTTCCAGGGGGTAAGTAGTGTATACTACTTTACTTAACTGTGTTTTTGAAGTATAATGCATACTGTGGAGAAGAAATTGATGCTGATTTCTCGCATGCACCCCCCGAACGAATATTCCCCAAGCCCTAATGACAAGAAGTAGTGGTCGTTGGTGTGGTTTGACTTCTACAAAATTTTGCTATGCACGTCAATGACAAGTAGAAGACTGTTCAAGCTACAACAAAGTTTTAGGATCTACTCAAGATAGGGATGTTGGTTTGGGGGGGGAAGTTGTTCAAACTTTGCCATAACAGGAGTCTATGAGAAAGCTTTTTCAGGACATGTAGCATGAATTGAAGGGGAAGTTAATCCAACTTGTTGCCATACTACAATGTTCTGGTACAAGTAAAAGACACTGAAGATCCATGCTGGAGTACACGTTTCCAACGGACAAGGAGAACTCGGAAAAGACATCTTCAGCTTTGGAGATTTATTTGTGTTGTATTTGTACATGATAGGAACATTATAAGTAATTTCGTATGTCCACATATTGGGGGAAGATTGTTAGCCTTAAAATATGGTGACATATCTAGAATTACAATAGTTTAGTTATAGTGTGACACATATGGACTAATAATGACAAGTTACAATAGTTAGGTGTCACTAGGACTATAAATACCCCCTCCATACTTCCATGGAGGGGTGAGGATAAACATTTTGTCTCATAAGTGTGTGTTGTTTCTCTCTCTAGAAAACACACACACTCTTTCCTTTCTCTCTCTAATAAAATGGCTTACTTTCATTTCTATCCTCCCCGACCTTCGGATCGTCTTTTGTTAGTGAAATCTTATTGTTAACAAATTCAACTGACTTGTAACAACTTTGACATATTCAAGTGGCAAAGGGTTCTTGATTTGTGCCTATAAAAAGAATAAGCATTTGGTTTTATCCCAAGGAGGTATTCGTGTAACCCAGTTATATGGTCGAATAATCTTCTTTGGAAAGTGATTACATGACTTAAAGTGATATCTGGTAACCTTCATTATTAATTAGCTAGGCATTGATTATCTTCACCCTGATTTGGGCCACATCACAACCAACAGGTACAAGGTCTCGTTTGTCTGTCGTTAGCCCTAAGTAGAACCACTGGTGTCGTTGTATTGCATCAGCTATGGCGTCATTGATGTGCCGTTGGTCCCTTCGCCAGTCCACTGGTTGATGCCATTGAGGTTTTTGTTTTGTTTTTTTTCTGTGAGTGTATGAGTATTTTTGGTGAGGTGTTTTGTGAGACCTACGGTTGATAATAAGTATTATTAATTTTTTGTTAGGGGATGTTTTAATTGTTGAGGTATTATTGTGAAAGTATTGAATTGACCCACCAATAAGTGTTACTGGTGGGGAGCTGCACTTAGAGACTGTTTCTTTTTATTTCCTGTTTGAAAAGACTATCCGGTTTGGAAAGGCTTTCCTGTTGAAATATGTCCTGTCTTGTTTGAAAATATGAAGCTTGTCTAAAACCCCATTTCATAAGAAATCGCTTGAATGATTGCAAACCTTACTAACACTATACCTTTATTAAATGCCGTAAACTTACCATCATATTCATGTTTAAATGCAAATGAAATTAGTGTTTGAATTTTTTATACGAACATCAAAAGAGTTATTTGTTGTTTTGATTGGAATGTAAGTTGTAATAAAATGTATATCTCCTAAATTCATGATTACTAATAACGTTATGGTCGGGGTAGTAGAGGTGCGCTGATGGACGAGCGGGAAGGGAGTAGGGACGACAATGTGATAGGTGAATTAGAGAGACCCATTGTTTGAGATGATGTTTGTGTTGTTGTTTAAAGATAAAGAAAATGAAAAGGACAATCATTATAATTGAAAACGTGAGGGAATAATATGTCTTGGATGAGGAAGCCTCCCTTTTTACTCCTTTTCACATTCAAGATTTATGTTTATAATAAGCAAAAAACACTAAAATTTCCTGTTTGCATCTAATTTTATTACCATTCAAGACATTAAGTCAAAAATAAACATCCCTTAGCTCTCTAAACTTTAATATATGGAGTAAATATAAACCATATGTTGTAATACAATTTTATTGTGTTTTGGCTGTACTTTACTGGTCTAAAAAAAAAGGGGGGGGGCCTGTGTGTATAAGTGAGAGCCTCACCCCAAGAGTGATCCACTATGGGGCGTGTTTGTCACACGTGAAACAAGCCAAAAAAGCTTCACAATGGTGAGGCGGCCACCGCTTGGAATTCGTGCTAATTTATAGTATTTATTTCGTTTGTAAGCGTGTGAGAGGTATCTTGTGTGGTTTATTTGTATAATGTGGATGAAAAGTGAAAGAAAGTAAAAGAAAAGAGAAAACTAAAATGATGTTAAAATGGAAGATGAGTGAAACTTTGAAAGTATTTAGTGTGACTGATAAAAGTAGTCATATAATATATTAAGTGTCGACAATATGGGAAAAACAAGTCACACTGGGATGGGGTTTATTGACCTATTTTTAGGGCACGCTTATGAAACTTGACAACGTACTCTTAATGATACTCGAAAATATGTAGATTCCATTGCATGTGATGTCATATTGTGGTGCGTGATGTTCAACTCTTAATCAACGCTATCCTTGACCATTAAGTAAGCTCCAAGTCATTTCTTTCTTTTCATACGTAAACTTTTCAACAAAGCATGCTTGTAGTCATTGTAATTGATTTTAAACAGTGGTAGCTTAAGGGTAAGGCAAGTAAAGCTAGAGTTTTAGGCATTAATTTTTTAAGACCTCAGATTTCGTAAGACCTTGTGTTTATAGATAAACCGCAAGTCATCATGTTTTTCTTTTCCCCATCTGTATATTACTTTGATTATTCAGGCTCCAAGTTTTCTTTTTTTAAGCATACGAGTTGTATGTAACGTAAGCCTAAATATATTAAGTATATAAATGACCCATTTTTGCATGAAAATAAGCAAAGGTTAAATTAATTCATGTGATAACAACCATTTACCATTTACATTGATCAATGGACATTTATTTTTTCACACCCACAAGGCAACAAACATACTTTCATTATGTAGTTTTATCTCATCTACTCATGTATCATTCTTCAATAATAAGTTTCTTTTAAGGATGTTTTTGTTTCCGCCAAAAAAATTACCAAAGAAAAACGAAAGTGGAACGAGAATTCGAAAGGAAAAAGAGCTATTTATAGAAAGATGTTGACAATGAAATTATAAAAACTAACGAAGAGACTTTTAAAACCGGTTACTTCTTATACATTGCGGAACAAGCTATTTCATCAATCAAAAGTAAATTTGACCAATTTATATTGCATGAAGGTATCACACTATTTAGCATTAAAAGTTTAAGAGTAAATTGCATAAATCGTCCTTAAAGTTTGACCAAATTGCATGTTTCGTCCCAAACGTTACAAAAGTGCAAAGATCGTCCCTGTAGGGAAACCTTTGGTGCAAGTATCGTCCATGTGGGGAAACCTTTGGGGAAATCTTTGTTGCAAGTATCGTCCCTGCAGGGACGATACTTGCACCAAAGGTTTCCCACAGGGACGATCCTTGCACTTTCGTAACGTTTGGGACGAAACATGCAATTTGGCCAAACTTTAAGGACGATTTATGCAATTTACTCAAAGTTTAATATCCCAAGATAATAACAAGCTAAAAATGTAGCTGTTTGGATCTTAAAAGCTCTTTAAGCCATATTATACTTATAACAATTGTTAAAAAGTGTTTTTAGAGAAATTATACATGTGAAAAATGCTACATCGATTGATATACTTAATCAGATTATAATTATAAACTCTTTTGGTAATACTTATATGGTGTATAGAATAAGAGTAAATTGCATAAATCGTCCCTAAAGTTTGGTCAAATTGCATGTTTTGTCCCAAACATTACGAAAGTGCAAGGATCGTCCCTCTGTGAGGAAAAACCTTGTGGTGAAGTATAGTCTTGTGTGGGGAAAAAAATAATTTAGGGAAACCTTTGGTGGCAAGTATCGTCACGCAGGGGTTCAGATACTTGCACCAAAGGTTTCTCCACAGGGACAGTCCTTGCACTTTCGTAATGTTTGGGACGAAACGTGCAATTTGACCAAACTTTAGGGACGATTTATGCAATTTACTCATAGAATAATGTTAACAAATTCGGTAACAATTACTTCAACAAAAAGTACCTTAGAACTAAAGTTAATTAAAAGTTATCAATGACAACGTTAAAGAAGCTATTCTTCTTCATAATGCCTTATCGAGACAAACAAAGGATGCCGGTTAGATCGCTTTTTGGTATGATGCCTCGGGTGTTCGGTTTCGTTCGGAGTTAATTCAGTTGGCGCCATGGTGGGATATTTCTTATTCTAATGGCCTTTGGTTGTTTTGCGAGTTCGTTTCGTTAGAGTTTTTCTGTTCCTTTTCGTTCTTTGTTTGTTGGATCGTTTTTGCGTGTATATCGTCTGCTAATTTCTTTCTAGCCCTTTTTTAATAAAATTCCATTTGCCGTTCAAAAAAAAACTTTTACCCCCTCAAACGGTTAAATATTTTTTTTTAAAAATTCGTAATGTGTTTTTTTTATTTCATAATGTGTTTTTTTAATGTAATTTGTATGTTTAATTATGAATGAAATGGTTAGTTTGTTAAATGAATGAAATTGTTAGTTTGTTAAATGAATGAAATAATTGTTTAGGGGGTTTTATGAAAATAAAAAGGTAAGTGGTGTTATTTGGTGTTATGATAAAGGGAGTGGTGTTGGTGTTAGTGTTATGCTGATGTGGCGCTGACGTGGCGGCAAAAATATGGTGTTATGGTGTTACAACGCCTAGCACTCTAAAGTTTATTTGTATTTGTTTAAAACAATTATAAACAAACACTTAATTATATATTAAATAGACTAGGTTTTTTTCACGTAAACCCTGCAGACACGAAGCAGAACGCATATAAAAATACTCATTTGAGTACATAATTCTTCTACTTGAGACTTGTTCTCTTGCTATGAATACGAGTTTTTGTGCTTATATAAAGGTGGTCTCAAGGTTTCGAGAAGCCTAAAGTAATTATTATTGTAACGGGTGTTAAAATTTTAAGACATTATAAAAACTGCTAAGTTATTTTCTTTAACTTTTAAAATTTCCTGTTTAACTAGCCAAAAAAACCCTAATTCAACCTTTTCATGAGTATATATAGTCCCGGTAAATGAACACACATACATGTGACTAACAACTGCTACAAGTTAAGATTGAGCTTTAGATCTAGCGAAATTTTTCGCAGTAACCAATTGAGAATCGTGTGATCTAAGAATAACCCTGACATTTTTTTTTCAATATGACCTTTTGAATCGCGCTTGGGGGATAGCGATTTACATTTTCATACGTGTCACAGTTTTATTGGCTCGTGAGAATAATTTAAAAAAAAAACATTTATGTAGATCGCGCCACAACCATAGCGATTTACATTTTTTGTATTTTTTTTTTAAACTTTTGTAAATAAAAAAAACGAGCTCTAAATTTTTTTATGTAGATCGCGCGACATCAATAGCGATTCACTTTTTTTTGTTTATGTAGATCGCGCATCAGGGATGGCGATTTACTTTGTTTTTTTGTCTTTTAGGGTTTTGTAGATGAATAGTAACGCAAAGTAGGGTTTTTTAGATGAATAGTAACGCACAATATGATGAAATGATATATCACTGCCATATTTTGTCACTTATGAATTTGAATACGGACTATATGATTATGTTGTGATAGTATGTTTCTCTTAATTTAGTTCATAAGAAACAAAAGTTGAGGTTTTTCATTGTTTCACTTTGAAGGTTTTTCATTGTTTATCTTTGAAGGTTTAATTGTTTGAGGTTTTTCATTGTTGATTGTTACTGTTTGCGGGTAAAGCAAAGTTGGTGTTGGTGCGGTATTCTTTTAAAGGGTTTTTGTTGTTGGTGAGTTTGTGGATTACTTGTTTATTATAAGATGGATACGAGGTATAGTATTTTTATTTTGCATCATTTGACTATTTTATTATCTGATGTATATATGTGTAGTAATATATGGTTATTTATTTATTTGTTTATTTAGATACCCCGTGTTCTTGTTACATGTAAAAGTAAGTTAAAGTTGCTTAAAACAATTAAAACAATAATTAGTGGCACTGATCGGGAAGTACTGTTTAGACAATCCTGTTTTGGTTGGGTATTAGATCAAACTGATTTTTATAGAGAATTGTATATTAATACATTTTATGTTAGGGCGGCAAATTTATGATGAAAATGTTCCATTGTATTACCATATAAATAAAGATTTTAGTATACCATTTGGGAGAGAAGAATTTTGCCTAGTAACTGGGTTAAGGTTTGGGGTCCAGAATTGGGCTGAGTATGACACCAAACAGCGTATTCCTTTTAGGCGATGGGTGTTTCCGTCATATTTAGATGGGCAACCTATTACAGGCATCGACATCGCAAATATGATTAATGACGAGTCATTTGCTCAATTATACGACGACGATGTGAGTTGTCTTATATGTTACAGTTAAAAAATTTGTGTTGTCAAATCATGTTGTAAATCACGTGAAATGTGCAGTGATAGACAGCATGTTGATTGAGTACTTTTTTTAATGCATTATGAATAAAAGTATGATTCATTTATTATATTGAAAAAATCTTATACATAGCAATTTATACCACATACAATATATTTGATTGACATCTTATTTAACACAACTAGAAACAAATCAACAGCAAAACAAAGTCAGGAACACCACAGGGTTGGCCTGTGTTTGTGTATTTAGCAATCAAAATTTTATAATCTATTTGCCATGAAAATTGTTAACGAAGTTTGCTTTGCAGAAATGCTCCTCAAAAATTGTTGTCTTGTTCGTAGAATGATGTTTGTGGTACGGATATCCGCTTCAAGTGTCATCAGTAAAGCATGTAATCCGTAGGTATTATGGCTTGTTGTAGGCATAGTTTGCAACCTTGTTATTTGTAATGAACGGATATGCATTTCCTCTGTATAACGTGTTAAGTTGCACAACAATTGATGTGCTAGTGTTTCCTCAGCTTGAATCTCCCTTTGTAGTTTTAAAACAATTGCTTGACGTGCCTCATTTTCTCCATAAGCCATGTAGTATGTTAGTGGAGAGAAGAAGTGTGTGTATGAGAGACAAGTTTCTATTGTAGATGATAGCATAGTTGATATAGGGGAAATAGAATGTGAATTCTGTGTGTAGGGTGACTGAAATAGTCAAAAAACACTGACATATATCGTACATTTATAAGTGATAATTGACATTTTCATTGATAAGTCTTTATCAACTGTCATTCACTTGTTTTAATTAAGAAAGAGAGGAACAAAAAGTGTACATTGAAAAGAAATTGTTAATACATATTGAGTTACATGAATATTAGTACAAATGATTCTTCAATTGTTGTTGTTGAACTTGTTTTTATTTTTCCGTTTCTGCATTTGATGTTTTCTTATGGAAAGAAGAACGAGTTGGTCTGCTAATCAATTCTCTTGGAGGTTCATCTACAACAACTTTTTCTCAAGCAACTTTATCAAGTCCAAGTTTGTCTCCAACATAATCCACAACTCCAATCTATTATGGAGGATCTTCAACCAATACAGAGTGCTCAAACTGCAAGCACCTGCTTGGAAGGATAAAGGTACTACAGGCAACATTGGAAATGTATAGGCATCCGGAACAACACACACTTAATTCAGCTGCACTACTTCACGATTTTAACAATGACATGGAAAAACTTTGTTTGGAATAGTGTGTAACTTGGAAGTTAATTTGTATGATATTGTATCGTTTCTCTGTTATGAAAGTGACTAATGTATGAACTTGTCAGGCTATAATAAATTGAAAGTGTTTCCATAAAAGATTCAATTTAAAGAATAATAATACTTGTCTTGGCCAAAACGGGTACAATAAATGTAACCACTTGTATACACACTTTTGCTTTCTATATTGTTCCTCTATATACATCCGAATTTGTTACTCAATTCACATAATTCTATTTTCATTGAGTTGTCTTATTTGTTACAGGAAAAAAACATTTGTGTTGTCCAACTCTCTTAATTTTTCCAAAATTTTCCCTTATAAATAGCCCTCACCATTTCCTTAATTTGTCACACAACTTCTTATTCCAACTCTCTCAAATGGATTCCAATTTCAATAACGAAAATGAACCATGGGAATTCAGTCTAGATATAGATGATTCCGATCTTCAGTTAACACCCGTTGTGCGTTCCTCAACCTCAAACCCAGTTAGGATAATACCCGGTCCTGCGGGTCTTGTTCAGCGAGCCAAGCTGCTTAAAGAAAATGTATTTATTCTTGATCCGGATGGGGCTTTAATGTCGACACAAGAATATATGCAGAAAGTTGTTGAGGATGTGGGTGAGGATGCTGATTTTAACAGTGGGGCGTGGGTTAGCGCCACTAACTATGTGAATGCATTTGGTGGCACTGTAACTGGATGTTTGGGAGACATCGACAACTTTCTTAAAAAGGGAAAACTGGAACAAGTTGTTGCAATCGTCAAGTCTTGTTCTCCGAATGCTCTTGGAGATTTAAATGTGACTCTGAAAGATCTATCGGGTACAGTACCTGGAACAATAAACTACAAAGTCCTTGACGTGGGTAGTTATGGAAAGGATATTACTGTAGGAGCTGCTATGATACTTGCTAATGTCTCAGTTTTTACTCCTAAACCATCAAAGCATTACCTTAACATTACAAAAAGAAATGTGGTTGAGGTTTTCCGTAAGGATACAGTTCTTGGAAGTGGCAGTGGTTAACCTTAACATTATTATGTAATGTTTTTTATTATTTATGTAATGTTTTTATTATATATGTAATGTTTTTATGACACCTAGCCCTCTTATGAAATAACAAGCAATTGATTCTCCCTATAAAAGCATCTATTATCGTCAATAACATGTTAACTTATCAAACACATACACATACACACTATTAATATGAAGATGGTGCCATATGAAGCGTTTACATGTAAATGTGAAGCCGGAAATGTTGTTCTACGAGAATCGTATCAATCCAAAACCCGTGGCAAACAATATTGGGTGATAAAACCTTTGTCAGAGACTTGTCAACTCAAAGATTATATATTGTCATTGAATTGACAACTCATGTAAATCGCTACAAATACAAGGTGATCTAGTCCATGTCATTGACTTGTCATATCATGTAACAGAATTTTTATATCATGTGTATACATTATATATAACTTGTCGGTACATTCATAAGAAATTCAAAGAAATCAACGGACGAATATTACCCAAAAAAATAAACATATCAACGGACGAATATTCAAAGAAATTCAAAGTAATATACAATAGTATTTCACTCAAAGTGTTAGGATTTCAACATTCAACACATACAAAATTCTAAATTAATCATAACCACATTCTCTAGTATCCTCACACCTACACATATAAAAACTTTCACACATGTGATTTCTAACTCTCTCAAAAAACTGTTGAGTATTACCGCGCATAACTGGCCTTATTTCTGCACACAAATAAGAGATTAACCAACATGTGATGACTCTACAGTCTGAGAAGTTGGTTTGTTGAGGGACATCTATACCCAAACCATCATTGTATGAATACTGAAAATTATGGGGTGGTCTACTTTCATTTATACAATCACGATCTGCCAAAATGTTATTAACCACGGGGGTCCAACATTGAATTAGTCGCGATAACACATCCTTGTTTTGCTCATTATACATGGAGTCGAACACGTAAAAATGAGAATTCGGTAAATGTATAACACCCGTGGCCCAATGATTTCCAGCAACATGTATGGGCATAAACACCTACAAAGATAAAACTAAATAATTAAATACTAATCATGCATAAGTTGTATTAAAAGTTTTATAACGGATAACTAAAGAAATAAGTACCCAATCAAAATCATTCTAGGCTAGATACGAACACGTGGTGCCATCCAATGTTCCAATGACGTGTTGGTCCGCCGGTAGGATAAATCGGTTATTTTCCGGATGTACACTTATTGTACTCGTATAGGCCACTGTCCAGTTGGCATCTGCATTCCTCCTCCTAATACATAACTCCATCCACGAGTTCATGTGCTGATTCAAAACATTGTAACAAAATAAATAGATGTTTTTGGCTAAATGGATATATAAATTACTCCTTTATTAAACTTGTATAAATAAACTTACCTCTCCGGACAACCAACCAATAGGGGTGCCATATGGAAGTCTGTGCATGTCATGCATACAGAAATGAGGGACCAATTGTTGCCAAAAACTAACCGGAACTATATAACCTTTCATATAACAATCCAAGTAAATTTGATGGGGGTCATTTAGAAAGGCCGGTAAGTTAACATAATTTCCTCTCCACACATAATCAACCAAGTTTATAACCAATATTAGTACACATACTTTCATTAGTTTATTTATTAATTTATATACAAGATTAGCAATTACCTTTGTAGGGTCTACGTTCTCATACATTAAGAAATTACCAGTAAATTGGGAACCCAAAAACGTAATGTTATTTTCTTCTACACTGTCATCCTCAAAAGCACCCCCAAGATTCAAAGGTGATAAATTAGCCCTTTTACCCTTATTTTTAGTTTTATTAACACGTTGCTTGGGTAAAATTGTTGTAGGAGGTTGTTCCAGGAATTAAGTCAGTTTATACTTGCTAGGAAACTGTTCCCTTTTTCCTCGATTCGGAATATTCTAAAAAACAACAATTAATAAAAATTTATTACTTCATGACGGTTATTACTATATAATCATATTCGTATATAAAAATAGCTTTACCTGGTCAAATATGCCATCAACATCATGATGCGTCTCAATAGAGGTTTGCAAATTTGGCCTACCCATATGAGATGGCACCTGACCAAACGAATAGTAAGAGCCAGGCTGCGACGATATATTGGGTTGCCAATACTGAGTGGCCGACTGCGCCGGCATATGTCTTTGTCAATCAAATGAACTAGGTTGGGACGACATTGGGGTTTGGAAATTCGGTGGTGTACACATATTGAAATATGAGCTATTTACATGTCCCTGGAATGAAGATGGACCACCCTGTGAACACCCATAATTACAAAATTATATTATTTACTTACAAAGCCTTATATTAAATGTACAAAAATTATACCTGCATGCTTTGGAATTGAATAAAATCGCTTAACACATAATGTTGTTCAACAATAATTGGTTCTTTATTCTCTTGTCGCACCGGCTAAACATTCATTTCCTGCCTAAATTTACGCATTTCTTCCTTAATGTTATCAACTTCTTTTTTATTTCGTTCAATTTCTCTTTTTTGTTCATTGAACTCTCGGTAAATATCAGATTGAATTTCATACATATTTTGACGGCTTAAATCAAAAGGTACTCGTTCAACTTGACCAATAAAGCTGTCAAAGTATGCCTTACTATAAATCAACCAGTCCGATCGAGCCTCATTATCGTCTGGTGTCAATCTCACAGCAGGCATATTTCCCTTTTAAAAAAAGGAAATTAATTATTAAATAAATAACATAATCAACTTAATAAACTATTAAACTAAATAAAACTCACTTGAAAAAAAAGGAATAACCATGTGTCCCAAAAACCTTTCCTTTTTCTTACTCCAAGCAGCAACTCTAGGATACCGATTGTAACGATCAAAATACCTAATCGCAGTTACTCGGAAAGATTCCAATATCCAAGTCTAAAAAACACATTGTTTCAATTATTTTACATTATACATATAACTAAAAATAGCCAATTAAAAATTATAAACTTATTTTTGACATACCTTGAATGCCCAAGTATATCCAAAGATTGAACACGCTTTCACATCATCTTCATTTGTAGGCTGAGCGACATACAAGGGCGACCAACGTTTGACGTTTGCATTCCTAAGTTGGGAGTACAATGTTGACCACAGATATGAACCCCAAGGATAATTGTTCTAAGCTACTCTATCATTTGCTAATCTTAACATCCAGTCAGGTATAACACGTCTACTCTCCACACCTAATATAACAAGCTGCAATATGCCTGGACAACAAAGGCTAACAACATCGTTGTCGTATAATTGAGCAAATGACTAGTCAAAAATCGTATTTGCTATGTCGATACCTGTAATAGGTTGCCCATCTAAATATGACGGAAATACCTATCGCCTAAAAGGAATACGCTCTTTGGTGTCATACTCAGCACAATTCTGGACCCCAAACCTTAACCCAGTTACTAGGCAGAATTCCTCTCTCCCAAATGGTATACTAAAATCTTTATTTATATGGTAATACAAAGGAACATTTTCATCATCATCATTTACATTATTAATTTGCCGCCCTAACATAAAATGTATTAATATATAATTCTCTATAAAATCAGTTTGATCTAATACCCAACCAAAACAGGATTGTCTAAACAGTGCTTCCCGATCAGTGCCACTAATTTTTGTTTTAATTGTTTTAAGCAACTTTAAGTTACTTCTACATGTAACAAGAACACGGGGTACCTAAATAAACAAATAAATAAATAACCATATAATACTACACATATATACATCAGATAATAAAATAGTCAAATGATACAAAATAAAAATATTATACCTCGTAACCACTCAAATCCATCTTATAATAAACAAATAAGCCACGAAATCACCAACAACAAAAACCCTTTAAAAAAATACCGCACCAACACTAACTTTGATATACCCGCAAACGGTAACAATCAACAATGAAAAACCTCAAACAATGAAACCTTCAAAGAAACTTCAGCTTCTGTTTCTTTTGAACTAAATTAAGAGAAACACATACTATCACTTCCTTTATATCCGTATTCAAATTCATAAGTGACAAACTATTGCAGTGATATATCATTCCATCATACTGTGCGTTACTATTTATCTGCAAAACCCTAAAAGACAAAAAAAAGTAAATCGCCAAACCACATGCGCGATCTACATTTGCATGACGAATATTATTGCATGGGTTTCTGACATTTTTTGGATAGATCGAACAAAACCATGCGCAATTTACATAAAAAGAAAATAGGGCTTATTTTTTTAATATCGATAATTTCTATGTTGCGTAATATGGTGACACGTGTCTAAATGTGGATCGCTTCCCATGCTGCGCGATCTATAAGGTTATATCAAAAAAAAATGTCAAGGTCATTTTGGGATTACACATTCATAACCTGTATTGCACTGACCTGCAGACCTCTTTAAACCACTGTACAATAAGACATTTGCAAAAATATGCAAATTTGACATTTTAACAGATAAAAAAAGCCAATGTTGCCAATTCATCTCACTTTTCATTCCCGATCTTCTCACAATCCACTCTAAACTTCTAAGTTAGATTTCTTAAACCATCTAATTTATACTAGATTGAAAACACATGTATTTCTCTCTTTCCAAATAAAGTACCTGGAAGTCTAAATAACCGCTTGCCACAATCTTAATGATCGACTAGGAATATTTAGTCATATGTGATGGACATGACTGATAGGTTTAGCAGTGCCACAAATAATAGTCTAAAGGCCATACAGTCGCATTTTAGCCAACTAAAAGAACTATCCCTGCTACAAGAGCATGAGTATCAATCTATAAAAAGCCTGCAAGATGCACAATTTCAACTACTGCCATTTACTGCAAACATTTTCAATAACCAGAATGCCTTCTACTTTTCCAGCAAGCATGACAAATATTGTGAAACATAAGCATCGCAAATAAGATCAACCTTCCTATTCAATATCTACTACCAAGTAAAAGATAAAAGATTATTCATGGCCACAACCTTAGGAAAAACTCTCTAATTGATTCACATCTCATCTCATAAACAGAGATCTAAGAAAAAAACAAAACCTAACCAAGTTTCACATCAAGTATTAAATCAGAATATAGTAAAACCATGAAAAAGAGACCGTGTATATTCCCTTGCTGACTAACCAACTCACTAAATCTAGTCCATAAATTCAGAAAGTCATGGCAACTGTTTCTCGAGACCTTTCATCTCACGGATGGTGGCCGCCTCTACGCCCTCCCTGGCCGCATCCACGCCCTCCCGGGCCGCCTCCGGCAGCTTCCGGCTCATCATAAAGCTTATCATGCACAAAATCATATTATGAAATCATAAATTATTTAACCAAAAAACAAAATCTACATATATAATAAAAGAAAACTTTTTTGAATGCCATATGCCCTCATTCTGAGGTCATATTATTTATATAATTGTTCACCATTTACTATTAATATCAGTTTACATATTTATATTAGCATCCACTCGTTTATTCGTTTAAATATAACATTATAACATTTAGTAAATAATAAAATCATATAGTAATGAAAAGTCATCTTACATAGCATTTCAATGAAAGGGCTCGATTTTCCGCAGTATTAAAGTACATATTGTATAGTTAGTGTAATCGGCCCATTGGCCTAAGCCCATAGTCTAGAATCTTCCTTTGTACCCTATATATAGTTGGCTATTATATCAATGAGAATCAAGCAATGAGTCATAATCTTTTCATAATCTTTTATGGTAATCAGAGCTAAATCAATTTTCTCCTAATTCTTCTCAACCAAATCGTCTCTCTCCCTTATTCTTTCTCTGCATCTTTAATCTTTTCACCGAATTAAAAAAAATAAAAAATATACTGTTCATCGCGTCGCTATTCACCTAGCACTGTTCATCGGCGTACTGTTCATCCGAACATTACTGTTCATCCGAGCGCTACTGTTTATCCGAGCGTTACTGTTCATAAAAAAAGGGATTATTTTTATGGCTTCTCATGATCATCAATGGTATATGGATACTAGAGCAGCTTCTCACCTTTCATCTCACACCGGTAACCTTCAAACCTCTTTTCTTAATCGTAAATTTCATT
>BQNB010001049.1:0-33298 GCA_026074375.1 Tanacetum coccineum
TTTTGGGATTAAGTGTTGTTGTTTGTGTGGTGTGTTGTTATGGTTGATTGTGTCTTATGAGTCTCGATTCTTGATTGTGGCGTTTGTTTGTTGTTCTTGTTTTGATTATAATATTCCCAAATTCGGTCATATGCCCAAAGTCGGTCACATGTCATCGTAATCCGAATCTCTAGCCATTTTGTCATTTAAGTGAATCTTTTCAGGATCGTTGTGGGATTAAGTGTTGTTGTTTGTGTGGTGTGTTGTTATGGTACTAACACAAAATACTCAGAACTAAGAACATTGTGGTGTTTGTTTGTTGTTCTTGTTTTGATTATAATATTCCCAAATTCGGTCATATGCCCAAGGTCGAGAAATTTTTTTCGAGAAATTAGGGTTTCAAAACATGGGTTTTCACTGGTCAAAACCCAATGAAACCTCTAATCAAAACGCAACTATCTTGATCAAAACGCAATGAATAAAAAATTGGGCAGAGTAACGTTTAATCAAAACGCAATGATGGTCTTCAAAACACAACCTGTAGACAAAACGCAACGAGCGAAACGCAATGAACTTGATCAAAACGCAACGAGTCAAAACGCAATGAACTTGATCAAAACGCAATGAACTTGATCAAAACGCAACGAGTCAAAACGCAATGAACTTGATCAAAACGCAACGAGTCAAAACGCAATGAACTTGATCAAAATGTAACGAGTCAAAACGCAACGAGTCAAAACGCAATGAACTTGATCAAAACGCAACGAGTCAAAGCACAATGAACTTGATCAAAACGCAACGAGTCAAAACGCAATGAACTTGATCAAAACGCAACGAGTCAAAACGCAATGAACTTGATCAAAACGCAACGAGTCAAAACGCAATGAACTTGATCAAAACGCAACAAGAACTTAGTCAAAACGCAATGACGAAAAAACTTCAAACTAGCTCGATTTTACCCATTTATCCATGAACTAAGCTATAGAACTACAAAGATAGATGTAAGAACTTGTTCTAGCCACGAAAGTACAAAGATTTAACAACTTAACCACGAAAATATAAATCAAACCATGGTTTTTCTTGTTTTTTCTTGTTCGAACCAAAAAACAAGAAAAAATACACGAAATTTGATGTTTTAACCACAAATCAAACACTAAACACCCGAGGCTCTTGATACCAAATGTCGGTAACCTTTAATCACTTCACTTCATTAACCTTAACAAGAAAATAAGGAAGAAACTAGGAAGAATTGTAGAGAGAGAAAGTAAGAGAAAACTAAAGAGAGAAATGGAAAGTTTACTTGCAATATCAAAAGTTTACGAATGAACCAACACCCTCTCCTTCCTTGGAGAGGGGTATTTATAGTGAAGACTAAAAGGCTTGCATGCCTTTAGTAATTCTACGGGCCGGGCTCGGGTTTACTTGGGCTTTCGCCCGATACACGTGACCGATTAGATTACAAATAAGAGCCCGTTTACCCGTCTAGCCTAATACAACGTATATTAATTTAGTGACCGAGACCTAATATAATTATGAACGAACTTCCATTGTTCGACTCAATATTTTGAGGCTAACAGAGAATAATGTGAAGGTTGGTTAAAACTAAAGTCTTGATTGTAACAGGGACCCTGATCAAAGACGGGTGTGTTCCCTTTTTGACAATCAAAACCCGGATGAGAGTTCCCTCCACAAAATTCACATGAGTATGTCTCGTATTGGTGCTGTGGAGGTTGGGAGAAAACATTTGGAGGATCATATCCCGGGATCTTTAAATCTTTATCCTTCCGTCTTGATCGTCTTTGCCACCTTGCGATCTTGTGTCTTGACCAACATGCTCATACTTTGCATCATCTTGAAAGCTTGCTAACAATCTCCCTTGATAGACTTTATATTCCCCTTTAAAGTGTCCGAAAACCTAATTTACTATTCACATAAGCAACTTCATATATTATTTTTCCAAAAAGTGTTCCAAAAATTCATTTCGCCATAACTTGGATGTTTTAAATCCGTTTTTAGTGTTCGATATATGAAAATATATCTATTCGAAATAAGCTCTCTAAAAACTACTTTCTTGACTAATAAAAACATTTTTAAGTCGCCCAAAACCTTAAAAGAATACCGGATCAGCAACCATATTTTTCGCAAATGCTCTCAAAACTCATCCAAACTTAACAATAGTGCATATTCTAACCTAGTCCCGTTCACTACTAAACCAACCAATGTTTCGCCATCAAAACCACAATCAATACTAACCTAATCCTATCATTTCTATTGTTGCAACACTCATGATCACTCATACTCACAACCAAACCTTTTGTAAATCAAAGAACCATAAAACAATACTAGTTTATGTTTTAACTTGTTTATTTTTCAAAAACCACAAACACATAAGCCTTAACCTTGCATAAGAACCATAAAGAAATCACAAGAGATGGAATAGAACACTTACAAGAATAAGATGAGTCAAGAAACACACAAGATCTACCCCAAAATCCTTAGATCTATAAACCCCAAATAATCTTGCAAAACCCTCTTGAAATATCAAAACCCTAACTTTTGAAATCTTTAGAAAACCTTGAAAACAATGATCAAACGCTTGGAACACCCTTAGATATAATTAGAAATGATCTTGGAATGAATGAATCTTGATAGAAATGAAAACTATGAAAAGTGTGTATGTGTGTGTGTGTGTTTGTCGACAGCAAGAAAGGAGAGAAAAGAGAGATGAGAGCTTTTGGTGACTTGTAAGAAATAAGTGAATAACCTAGGTGAGATATAACAAGACTTATATAGGGACAAACTAGGGTTTAGGATATTTTATGAGCCAAGACTTATCAATAGATAAAGATTAAAAAGGCTAAGTGACAAACACACACCAAGAGTGTGTGTGGTGGTAGGTTCGAACGCAAGGAGTCAGGGGGGTTCAAGCTTGTTCACTAGCCACTTAATTAAATCAAGATTTCACATTGTAGTAGTAGTGGAGTTGTGGTCCAAGGTTGAGCTAGAAGACAACACCAAATCCCATGCATGGAGCATGCTTCCAAAACATCACCATCTTAGCATGTGAGGCTTGAAATTCAAAATAAAGTAGAAAGATTCCACTCTATTTAATTAAGAGTGTGTTTGTGCATGTGATTTGAGTAGAGGGGAGGGAGACCACAAAAATTTTAACTTCTATACTCGATATATACGATAACTAGAGTTTACACTAAAAGATTACGGGTTTTCGGGGTTCCGTTTAATCAAAAACGCGAAAAATGTAAATAATACGCTAAACTGTAAAAATAAATATCGGGAGTGAACGTAAACTACGAAACACTTAGAAAAGATAAAATAATGCATAAATATCTAGACTAATCAAAATCCGAAGCCGGAACGCGTCCGATGACGTTTTTTAGATTTACGAGGGATAACCTCTCGGTTTTAGGTTAAATTCAAACGTAACGGATAAAATTCCAAATAATGATTGGAGTAGTTTAAAATATTGACCTAAAATTTATAGGTGTGACAGTAGGGCTCAAGAAGGATATAATTTCTAAACACGGCTCAAGTTTAGATTAAAACGAAGAATTACTAATCAAGTATATAATAAAACGAAATTTTTTACTCAAAAGTAAAAATAAAAACGAAGTACGAGTTTAAATATTGACCTCGAATTTACGAAATGTCACATGAACACACAATTTTGAAAGATTATGAATCGTCAGTGAGAAATTCTTGAAAAATTGTGTTCAACTTTTTGAAAAATCAAATGTTAGAAGACTTCTCTTCTAACTCTAAGGGTACGTGCACTTATGCGTACACCTTCCTTTTCTTGAGCTCAACACTTTGAATGTCTTGTAAGAACAGCTCAAGACCGAGAAAAGTTGATTTTCTCGTTGTTAGGATAAGTTATCTTTATAGATAAACTTTCCTTTATTTGAAGTCTGGGTCACTACATGAAAATGAAGCTATTGCAGCATTTTAGAAGCAACACTTTTGAAGATTGTTGCCTTATTGACTTCATTAATAATAAAGAAACATTTTACTAAATAAGTGTTGCATTTAAGGATCTAACGCAACATTATTTAATGAGTGTTGCATCTTTTATTGTCAAATACAACACTTTATAAAAATGATGCATTTTCTTTAAGGAAAAATACAACACTTTAGTTTAAAGTGCTACGCAACATTGTAAATAGTGTTGCACAACATTTCAAAAAGTGTTGCATTTACATCGTTTTAGAACAAAGACATTAAGATGTTACTTTTAAAGATTTTGATGACATTTTTTAGAGAGGTGATTTGCACACTCCCACTTTTTATTTGCACACTCCAAATTATACAATAATCAGTTGTATATTTTTATATGCTACTTCAGCGAGATGTACACTAAAGTGTGCAAATAAAAAATGTATTTGTCTCAATCAATTCACTTTTAAAAACCTCCATCATGTAGGTTAATGCAATCTTAGTATTTTGGGTTTTTAATATACGACAACTATGTCTATGTGAGAAAGTGCAACTTTCACTATAACAGACATGGATTCATGAGACGCCAATAATCTTCATGCCAATTGTATCAGGTGTAAAATCTAATATGCATCAAAACAATGCATTTCCAGAAGTTCAAAAAAAACCATTAAAGAAAGTCTTAAATTTTGTTACATGAAAAATGCAGCAATAAGAAACAAAGTAGAAGAGAATTGCGTCAAGTCATCAAGCATCATCATCAAGCTCCATCAATTGCATTTGTAGCTTCGACATTTTTTGCAATCCTATGTCTTTTGAGAAGCAAGCACGAAACAACTCATTTCTTGTTAGCTCATTTCCCGTCAAACAATCCTGTTCGAACAAAATATATAATCTCAATACATATGTATATTTTACATTAAGAGTTGTACAATAAAATATAATTACCTTTAGTTCTTCACGCACCCTAGCATAACTTTTTATACCTGTAGCCGTTCAAAAAAAACTTTTTTTAACTGTAACTTGCACCATCTTCTTTTTTGCCTAATTTGCCTTAATGTTTTTAGCTACTTCCTAGAGTAGAAAATAGATATTCATGAATAAGCAGCACAAATATTTCGTCGAAAAAAGTCCACGTATGCATACAACAAAAGTTTATATATGCAACAACAACAATACCCAATCCGGTATGAACGAGGTATGGGGGAGGTGGAGTGTAGACATATCATACCCCTACTTTAGGGTAAATCCGAAAATAAAGAGATAGCTTTCGAGAAGACCCCCAGCAAGTGTAAATGTGAGGGTCAAAGTACACAATTATAAAATCATTTGAAACATGATATCAAGCATACAAAAGCTTGAACATAGAGATACCCTTAATTGGTAATGCATATTAACCAAAACAATGGATTACAAAACAAGCAAATAATTAACAAACTACTGTACAAAATTAGATGTTTAGTGATATTGTACTACACTGCTACTTAATATTCATGAAAGTTTACCTTATTGCATCCCAAAAGTTTCATCCTCATACTTAGCTCACCGTTCCTATGGTGTACATACCTTACATTACTAAGCATATTTACTAAACATGTTTACAAATCATATACATAGTGCAATGCGAACAAGCCAACAATAATGACACAGCTCGAAGTCAATGATGGCAGCTAAACACTAATAGTATCAAACTACTTTCCTTGTAGTAGCATCCATGACAATCACAAACTACCTAAAATGGCTAATACTTGTCAACTAACCATTCCTTACTTTAGGCGCCTTCTACTACGGTAAAGTAGTAAACCACTATCAATACTCCACCTAAAAACTATAGTTTACAAAATGATATTAAATCCTATCAGTTAACAAATTACAGACTAATAGCAAAAGTCCGCAAATCACTTACGAGTTCCTACATGTATACCTCAATATCGTTACAAAACATCAAATGACTCGACACACCTTCATAAACATCAATCAGCTAATACGCCTAAACTAATACGCCTCATATAGTAGTTGGCATAAGCAAACTAATTCAACCTCCAACAACAAAAATAATCACAAAATAAGGGACAAAACAAACAACGAAACATAACTGTATACAAAATCTATGAACTCAATGATTGATTGATTGCAATTAAATCCAGTTAATGAAGTTAGGGTTAAGTGTGTGTGTGTGTGTGTATGTGAGAGGCATATTAAAAAGAAAAAGTGAAAGTATTATCAAGGACAAAAGCTACAGGCAACTTCTCACTTTATTAATATATTATATTTATAAATATAATCTCATTAACTTAATAATGGTTGAAAATAGTGATAATTAACTGAACTACGATGTGAGAGGTTGTTTGTTATTGCAGAGTTTAAGCAACGTAAAGAAACTTTAATTGAGTTGCAAGCAAAAACCTGTTAAAAGTTTATATATGCAAAGAAAAACCAAACTCAAATATAGAATGAGTATGATCATTGGTAAAGTCAAATGATTTTAGTTTGGTAAACTTATCGTGGTAAAGTTGAATGAAGCATGATGATGCTTAAATGTTTCACAAGATACTATAAACTAAAATATATAAGCATTTTTATGCATAAGTAGTAAGAGCGGCAAGGTTGAATGAGACAAACTGAAGTGTATGTCATTACCTGCTTTAGGCCTAAGCTTGTTGGCTATCATTGCAAGATTCTAATGATAACTCTATTATCCATCCTTTACGACATTACCAAAATATAGCTGAAAATTAAGAAACTATTGACATGGATATAAATGTTACCTTACACACTAAACAAGCCTTTTTCATATTATATTACATTTACCATTTACCCATTTCAAGTAGTAGATCAGTATGTTAGTGTTAATTATAATGCATAAAAAATCAATCAGCGTTTAGTGTTTGTTTGGTTGTTTTAGCGAATGGTTCTTCACATTTGGTTATATCAGTATCACATTGTTTATTTAGTTGCATAAATTAAGACGAAATCAGTCCCCAACATCCATTGAATATAAAACGCAGACATAAATGTACACATATAATAGAAATTATTGCTAATATTCCATTTAGACGTTTCATCAAACACTTGGCAGTCACAATCTGCAAATCTGTAACAAATATAAAAAAGTAATAGATCATAAGTAGCAAAAAAATACAACCAATAAATGAAATTTACTTAGAAAAAAAGGTGAATGGAGAGATATATACCCAATTTTGCTCGTAGGTGACTTCCTTGTTGTCGATTTGTCCACTCAATATTTGACTAATGTGAGTATTTTGGTCCTTGGCACTTGGTCTAGGGTTATGTAGTTCCAAATTTATGGAAACCTGTTTTGCAAGAATTGTTCGCTTGAACATCCATGGTTTCTCTCCTCTTTCAAACCCGACTCCCATCTTTTAAGGTTCGTTCCATCTTTTAAAGTTCGTTTTGATTTGATTTGAAACTGATATTTGTTCTAAATTAAGTTTTTGTTTTACATTGATTCCGTCATAGATACATATTTTTTCTTCCTTGTGTTTGATTGAGTTCATAGACCAGTTACTTATAAAGTCTACATATGTGAATGTTGTCACAAAGATAGCTTATATCTTAATAATAATTGGATCAAAGAAACAATACAGTAAATTGTTTGAATATTGTCTATTAATTGTGCGCAGGTGGTGTAAGACCCTCAAATCTGAGCACGCAGCGGAATGTTGAAGTGTATCCGAGAGTCGTTTCATTTTTGGATCAATAGCACAGATTCTGTTGGATGAACGACTACTAAACGTGTCGTATGAAAACAAAGTTACATTGGATTAATCTCAAAATACTTGTTTGTTACATAATGTCCCATAGGCTTCAAATTGTTCAACAATATAATAAAGATTTCGGTTTATAACCAATTTTCCAAATGTAATAAGACCCCAATCTAAGTGTTGAATCTTCAATTATTCGACTTCAATGTATCATCGCACCCTAGTGTCTTATTGACCAGAAAAAACTTGCTTAAAACGTCAACTAATGTGGGTGAATTCATAGGTTTATGTTAACATCAATGGTAGGACCTGCAAGATTTTCAAATGTATGATTAGCAAACACATGAGCAACTTCATAAAAAGTGATTCAGTTTTCCTAAGATCATGACACTGATAAGCCTCGACATGTATATGAATTGCAATATATTGCCAATGAATGCCCATGTGAATGGATGTTCTAACCCGAATCTGCATCCAAGTCTCGACATTGGTATACGGCGTTCCCAGTGATAGCTATCACCCGAAATCGGGGATTGTCAATCCACCTTGGATAATAACCATCCCCTTGCTTTGACCTTTCTTTGGCCGCGGTTAACCAAGCACAAGCACACACAAATCCTAAGATTTGCATATCCTAGGTAATCTTGTACTTAGATTGAGCAATTAAGGAATTATACTAGGTGGTTTAGCTAAATACCATTTGAGACCAACTAGAAACCACAAAACCACAAGGTTAGGGCGCGGTTTGGTGTTGGTTATGTAACTAGGAGAGTAACTAGTTTCCTTGCCTAAAAATACACATTCATAATCACAATTTCACTCTCTTAGAAACTCACATATGTCTTAAACTCCCTCAAGCAACTAAACACATATTCCTTCCTTTGTTCGGGTTATTAAACGCAAACAAGCACCTTCCACTTCATTCATTCGAACCCGCAAACCTAGCTAAGGGTTTGTACAAGGATACAAGGGAGTTACGAGCTAAGGGTTAGCTCACCACACGTCACACAATTTTCATAACCATGCTTTAGGACCTTTGAATAGTCATTCTTGGTCCTCTATGTTTGTTTTTATATTTTAATATATCATTATTTGATTATTAGGTCGCTTATATATCGAGTTTGTAACTCAATGTTACTGGAACATGCCATGGGTTGACCCTTGCATGGTTCCGCACACTTTATTATCACAAAACAACCTTGTGTGGTGCAATACAACGAAATCATGACAAGTGACTTTTCATATTTACGTCACGAACATAACTTAAAAGCATATCGGAAGTCTCCGATCGTTTTTCAGGTGTTATGTAACGCGTAAAAATGTTAAACGAGGGCTAAAGGAACCCCTTTTTCAAGCCTTAATGTGCTTGACAGCCCTTTAGCAATTTACAGTTTTGACCCTATAGTTTGTAAATTTACACTTTTAGTCCTCCGACTTTGTAAAAATTGCATTTTCATTCCAATTAAATGCCAACAAGTGGCATTATGTTTAATTATGTCCAAATAAACCATATAAGCTGCCATAGCTTATAAATAAGCTCTAACGAGCTTATTATGGCTTAATGGGCCTTATCGGGCCCATTAAGGTCCATTAAGTGTTCTAAAGGTCCGTTTAAGTTCTGAAAAGCACTAAGGCATTCGTTAAGCTTATTTAAGCTACAATATTCTGTTTGGCTTATTAATAAGCTCATCGAGCTTATTTTTGGCTTAACGGGCCTCATTGGGCCCGTTAAGGTCCGTTTAGCGTTTTAAAGGTCCAAAACGTTTTTAATAAGTCCAAAAGGTTCCAATAAGCTCAGTAGGGTCTGATAAGCTTAAAATAAGCTCGGGGAGCTTATTGGAGCTTATTTCGAGCTTATTGGGCTTACGGGCCCAATAACTCAACCCGAATAGAACCTTAAGGGTCCCTTAGGTTTATCTAACTTATTTCTTGGGCTTATTTAGTGCTTTAGGGTTTGTTTCGTTTCGGCTTATCCAATAAGCTAATAAGCACTAGTTAGTGGGCCGTTGGGCCCATTTAAGGCCCGAAGGGGGTTTTAGGCCTTTCGGTTGGGTCCCTTTGGGTCCATTAAGTGTAACTAAGTCCATTAAATCAAATAAGCTGTTAATAAGCTCAGCGAGCTTATCTTGGCTTATTTTGAGCTTATTGGGCCCGAAAGCCCAATAGCTTACTCGACAAACACCCTTAAGGGTTTATAGGCTTTGCTAGCTCGTTTCCAATTTATATTAAGCCCAACAATCTGTTTTCTTTTTCAGCTTATTCAAAATAAGCTAATAAGCTCTCTTATTGGGCCGGCTTGGGCCTGTTAAGGCCCGATAAGGGTTTTAGGGTGTTTCGTTGGGTCCAATCCGGTCTCTTAGCATATTTAAGCTTCCTTAAGCATATTAAGCACTCGTAAGCTCATCAATAAGCTGTCTTGGCTTATTGTGAGATTATTAGCTCCTAAAGGGGCTCGTTAATGGGCCTATGAGTCCTTTAAAGGTCACGTTTGGTTTCTAAATAAAATGGAAGCCCTATGTGAAGCAAATGAGCACTTCAAGATCATGATTAAGCCCGAGTGGCTTATTAATAAGCCGTGGCTTATAAATAAGCCCTCGTTGGGCCTTGTTGGGCCACGAAAGTGGGCTGCCAAGCTCATTAAGGCTCGAAAAGGGGTTCCTTAGCCTCGTTTAACATTTTTACGCGTTACTTATCACATGAAATCGATCGTTAGACTTCGATATGCTTTTCTAAGTTATGTCGTGACGTAAATATGAAAAGTTCACGTGTATGATTCGTGTATGGCACCACACAAGGTTGTTTTGTGATAAGAAAGTGTGCGTGAACCATGCATGGGTCGAACCATGCATGTTCCACGTAACCTTGAGTTTTAAACTCGATATATAAGCGAACTAATAATCAAATAATGATATATGAATATGAAAAACAACATAGAGGACCTAGAACGACTTACAAAGGTCCTAAAGCTTGTAGGTTTAAGGGACGTGTGGTGAGCTAACCCTTAGCTCGTATCTCCTTTGTACACCCTTGTGCAAACCCTTAGCTAGGTTTGTGGGTTCGAATGAATGAAGTGGAAGGTGTTTGTTTGCGTTTGATGACCCGAACAAAGGAAGGAATGTATGTTTAGTTGCTTGAGGGAGTTTAAGATATATGTGAGTTTCGACATAACCAAGGAAGCTAGTTACTCTCCTAGTTACATATTGGTTCTTTCCCAACTAAAAACGATTTAGCTTAGGTGGTTTAGGAGGGTTTTAGTTTCCTACACATGGTTTTGCCTAAAACAACTAAGTACATAACCTTAATTACTATGTATATGTACAAGATTTGCTAAGATATGAAATCTTATGGTTTTTGTGTGCTCCTTTCTTGTTAGCCGCGGCACAAAGAGATCCAAGGGAGAAATGGGTTATTAGCCAATGGGTAAAAGGTCATTAGGGGACCATTAGGACATGTATTAAATGGGACATGGAGGTACTAGTACTTGTTAAGATAATTAGGAGACTTTTGTAACAAATAAATCACCAAGGACGATTCTCATGTGGGTTTACTTGCCCACATTCGGCACTCAAGTGACATAAACACAAGATTTGATTAAATTTTGTGTTTAGGCTCTCAAAGTGGGTATTGGTTTGAGTCTAGGTATGTCTAAGTATTTCCGGGGTGTGTCCAAATGTATTTTTATCGCGAAACGTAACCCTTTTACGTGACCAATAGAAATATAATACGCAAAGTACATAATTATCTTCCTAGTAATTATATATTACTTGGTGGATGTAAACCTCAATTTATTTTATGACCGTTTACATTAATTGATTATTTCTAGTCTACGCGGTTTAGCTTAAAGTAAATATTAAAAGTAACGCGTATCGGACTAAAATAAATAGTGATCATTAATAGAGTCGTACAATGACATGAAAAATGAGAAATGTTACAGTCTCCACCCGTCCGATCGTATATTACGATGTAATAATTGAACGACATAAATTATAGGTCGCGGTTGAGCTCGTCGTCGAGTAGTTCGTGATTGTTTCGGTTATTTAATCTTCGGCTTCGATCAAGGTGAGTTCATAGCCTCGCTTTTAAGTGTTTTAAAATGTTTTTAAACCCTCGATGGATAACTTGCTCGTTTTATGAAAATGAGAACGCAATATGTTTTGATACTAAATATGATTCCATTCACTATTGAGTATATGCCTGTTACTGTGTGACCATTTAGTTTGGCCGTATTGCAGGTGAACGGCTAATTCATTTAATAGAACTATTGGTTTGAACTACCCTGTCCTAGGTTTGAACTTCGTTGGTGAGCACCTGAACGACATTTTGAAAGTTATATTAGGAGAATAGCTATACTCTCCGACATTATTTTTGTCCTACGGGATGAATGTGGGTTAAGTTCGGTATCACGGCCACATTTAGTTTTTAGGAATTCATTATTTGTATATAGTAACTAATGGGACATACAAGAAATGTTATATGTTTTGATTGAACCCAATATGGTTCTAGACTGGTTATTTGTAAACTCTATGAATTCACATGTCACTTTTGTGACCTTTTAAAGTATTATCTCATTAGATTTGTTGTTGAGGGATTGGATCGGATAGGACGAAACGCAGATTTAACAAGGACGGGTGTCTGCACAGGTATAGATGTAAGACGCAAGCGAAACAAAAAGTAGATGTTGTTATAGGTAGACGCGGAGCGGGCGGTGGCGTGTGATATTGTGACTTTTAGAAACTCACAACTAGGTAATCTGTTTCTTGTATCATACTATTGGTGTTAAGTGAGATATTAGCTATGAACATAGGAATGAGCACACAAGTCACGACTGGTGCGAATCGCTTCCTTATAACTTCTATACAGAATCACAATTCTGTCCTTATCACTATATAACATCGATTTCTCGAACAAATTCTAACTAAGGTACAAATACTCTATTCCGTTGTGCAATTAGACAATTAGATGGAACAGTCATCCAGTCTCAGCCATACTCCAAATTTAATTCACGCTGCGTAACGATAGTTTGGGAGTGTTTACAGAGTGTACAAAGTCACTAATTGTTAGTGAACTAATCCAATTTACAAAACTTGGACTACAAAGCTGTTTTCGAAATTTTTCCAAAGAGTTCCTATACCAATTGTCCGAATATCCGCGCAGCGTATTGATCCTATGTTCCTTAGAAGCCTTATAACTTGATGTGCTAATTGCTACTATGGGCGTAACAAGTGAGATACCACTTGGATATAAGTAATGATTATATAAGTCTATATATACATCATATTCCGCTATGATGTGTGATATATATATACACTCGTATTCGCAACTATGTCAAAAATTTAAAATTCTTTATAGCATAGTCATGCAATAATCATGGAAACCGTATCCTAAGTATGTGATAATAGTAATTTATACATATGATTTAAAACATGTATGGTGGAGGTTACTAATATAAGTATTCTTTTTGTAGTTATCGATAGGACGAAGCCTTTATCGCCGGACCCGTCAATTCAGACTTTCCTGCGCAGATGATCAGAAGCCGCATCCATGCGCCGTATGATTTCTAATATCGCAGCCCGAACCGCTAACCAGGGTATGCTGGTACCCAACAACATCAACGGTGGAAATTAGGCAGGACTGCCTATTTTACTGGAGATTGGAGTTTGTAAGCGGACGAGCATGGTTGGCCCATGTGATGAGAAATTGCTGAGTCGATAGTCGAGGCAGAGGAGCAGATAATGCTCAAGTAGTTAATATGATGAGGACAATTGCCATGATGTTCTTGGTGATGATGATTTTAAGGATGATGCCTCTGAGGGATTTGATGAGGAGGAGGTTTGGGAGGTGAACGAGGAGTGGCTGATGGCTCCCTTCACACCACCTCTGATGCTAGCGGTGCCCCCATCGAGTATCTACGAGGTTGGAGGTCCATCCATTGCTGCTGCTGAGGGACCATCTCCCCCCCCCCCCAGCACCTAGTTACTTCCGGTACCAATCTATCATGATTGAGGAACGTTAAGTACCCGCTAGGGTAACCCTAGAAAACGTGAGACAGGACAGTTTGGTGAAGAAGTTAATCCGGTAAGTATGCTGAGGTAGCATCCCCATGTTACTTAACAGGGAGATGCCTGATGATTGTTGGCTGTTGAGGGACATGCAGGGTAATGACGTCCTAGATGTTCATTGTTGCCAGTACAATGGACACTTGGTGCTCGAGTTGAACAGGGTCACTGACTGCGACCTAGATAGATGAGATATTGCTCGATGACTCAGCAGTGCAGGCTTTGCGGCAGCATGCAGCAAGAGAATACACAGAATTTATTTTTTATTTTTCCAACCCCCCACCCCATCAGCTTTTCGGACTACAGTTTATTTAGAGAGTTACAGCTGGAAAGCCCCTGATACAGTGTATTTTGGGGATGGATAGGCGACTTGCAGAGCTGGGGAGAAGACCCCTAGGACCTCAGTAGTCCTGTTAGTAGTTATTTTGATTTTTGGATTAGATGATGACCGTTTGTATAGCCACTAAACTACTAGTGCCAGTTAGTAAGGTCATGCCGCTGGGTGTATTTTGTTTTTTGAAAACGACCGCAACCTATACGGATATGTAAGTAAATCCTGTTTAGACACTTAAAATCATCATTATTGTAAATGACTCGGCTTAGAACCAGAGACAGTAACTTTTAGGGGATTTTTGGTTGTACATGTACCACCCCAGCATTGTTATTATTATTATGGTTATGAGATTGTGACTATCCTTGATTATTAGTTTGTGTGATTGTGGATGTTGATGTTTTGAGTGGCCTTGTTACTAGATTGACTTAACCCCGAGTGTCGAATGATTCCGGTTGGTGGATCATTCGCACGCATATGATACTTGCTTGCATTGTCCATGAATGGGTATTATTTTTGAAACTTGTTGTGACCGTTGACCAAACTATATTTAATGATGTTTAAATTGAATTGACGCTTTTAAACTTGAATGGAATAACGAATTTGTGTGTTGAACAATGTCGTTGCGCGAATCATATTGACTATGTTGTATAAACTGTTTGTGTAAACAATGGAAAAATGTGTTTTCGAATTTCATAAGCTAACCCAATGGTGTCAAATAAATCATCCTTTAAAAAAAATTATAATATATATATATATATATATATATATATATATATATATATATATATATATGTATATATATATGTATATATATATATATATATATATACATGTATATATATACATGTATATATATATGTTATAATATATGATTGTATATATATATTGTGTCTATAATATGAATAAATATAATAATATATATTAAACATATACAAATATGATATAAATATATTATATATTATATATAAATGAATATATTTCCTTTTGAAACAATAATAATGGAAGATAAGATGCTATCTTCTTTTCTTTCTTTTAAAACAATCTTATTTTTATTTCATTTAAAAAAAATTGTGCGTGTAGCGTATGAGAAAAAAACATTTTGACGAGGATGACATATGTCCTTTGACCTCAATTCACGCCCAACTTTGGATCAACCTATCATAATATTAGAAGACCCACGCTATGTCGTGTAATCGTCACAAATCAAATGTTTGATAAATGATAAAATGTTGGTCCAAGCTTTTCCTGAAGGAGAAAATCTTTATTTACCCTGCTATGGATTCTTATGCAAGTAACCCTACTCCTACTGACTAAATGGAGAGAGTCTCATGCGAGTCGTTATGACCGAGTCGTCCCAAAGGGAAAATACCTACGATATTGTTCGAAACGAGTTTGTCTATAAAGGAGTGAAGTCTAGGTTATGGTAATGAAGACCGGTGGTTGTTATGAAGACGTGTCAAGACCAAGTGCAGTCGGTGTGCTAGTGAGCAATGGTAGAATTGAGCTACCAAGGGTGTAAACTTGATACCGACAATGAGAAGGAATCTTCTTGGAGATGTAAAGATTCCCAAGGAAGGTGGAAGCTAAGATGGTTGGTCTCGAGGTTGAAAATGAGAAATTGAGAAGACTTTTCCTGCATTAGAAGTGTATTGTAAATGGTGTATCAACTGATGGCCATGAAGAAGACTTCTTTTCCTGAAATAGAGAGTAGTTGTAACTAATACCTGATGCCTCGAGGATAAGAATAAGGCACCAGCGACACATGTCTAAGGTTAGGTAATAAGTTATCTTTACTCCTTGACGTAACGACTTAGTATGCGTGTATAAGAGCAAAAAGAATTGGCTGAGATTCGATCCGCCCGCCGAATGGTGACATCTTTTATTACCTCTCCTGGAAGAAAGCAAATAAAAACAGCTAACGCATAACCGAACAGTATGAATTAGGAATGATGTGTTAATTTGTCTCGGCTTTGAACTAGTTGAGTCATCCAAGATTCGATGCGATGTGTTAGGACCGAGTCGACTATGCTAGTCGCGGGTTGTGGAAATGTTGGAGTTTTGATTTTTGTTAAATGAGCAACGAGCCCTTGAGTGCTGCAATTGTTTTCTCGATTGTTTTTTCGATTTGTCTTTCGATAATATGTTTTTTCTAGCGGACTATTGCCGACTAAACTTATATGAAAAAGTCTTTATGTGTCCTTATGTGCAATTGCATTAAATTGGTAGTGTTCGTTTAGGTTCGCTTTTAAGTTGCCCAAATACGTCTTAGACGCGAGTGGATGGGTCTATTTACCGAATGTATTATGAAGGTCGGTTTGAGAGGATACCCAAGCTGCATATCCTTGTCGATTGTGCAGTTACCCACAAGCAAGACATGGTTGGCTAAAACCTAGCCTGATTTAGTCGAGAATCATTTCAAGAACTTGCCATACCACAAGCTAGTATAAAGACCAATCTAATCAGTTAGGTATGAACCCGCGTGATGAGCATAGCTGTTGCTGAGGCTTCCTGATAAGTAAGCACGGATATTTTGCTGAAACTTATAGAAAGCAGGCATGATTATTGCTAAGTGTGATGATAAGTTAGGTAGAAATATAGGGTCATTCTAAAAATGACTAATAGGCGAGTATGTGCTTAATTGAATAGTATTTTATAATTTGTGCTATAATTTGCCGTTTGATGGGGTCATATGTACTCTGAAATATTTTTCACAACCGGTGAGGAATTATTAAATAAGACCAGAAGGGCGAGAAGTGTATTTGTGTTTTTGGATATTGATGAGTATTTTGGTTTTAGATAATGACGTATATATTGTTTTGATTATTGACGTATGTATTGATTTTAGTTAGCAATGTATATTAGATTGTATAGCGGGTATGCGTTTTTTGTTTTGTTGTAAAGATCACCAACTAAGAATTTATCCTAATCTATTGTTTAAAGAATTACTTTTCTCGATATTTTCGTGACGGTATTTATTCTCTCGTAATAAGAGCTAATCGAATTGTATTTTGATATTTTGCTATTTAGTAATTATCATTGTTTTGTTGACTTTCCATCCAAAATAGTCAAGACGAGTATTATATCGAGAGGTTTTTGCGTTCGAGCACGTAAGACCGTTTAATCGTAAGGAAGCTATCTCACCGTAAGAAAAACTAAGACGAGTAAGAAGAGGACAGCACCGTACGAGTCGTTTCCCTTAAGGGGGTGGATGTAACTACCAATTTCAGCACGCGTATGATTATCGCAATCGACGTCATAATTAATATTTTATAAATTCATGTGAGCGAACGTCGACATTTAAAATTTTATTTGTCGTAAATAATTATTTTCGTATTTTATTACGAACAGAAATTTGAAAATTTTATTTTTGACATTTCGCGAGTCAACATTTGACCGCGCGTTCGTTAATCATTTTTAAACATCGTAAAAATTTACGACACGTCTCGTTATTATTTTATTGATAGTAAATTATTATTTTCGAACCTTGTCATCCTTGTTCCTCGACTTTGGCCAAACTCGCGTTTAGTAATTACGCCTTTACTTAAACATTAACAAGTTTACATTATAATTAAAAGGGTATTAAAAGAAAAATGCAAATAATAAAAGTATTCAAAAAAAATGAATCATGCTTGCCTTAGCTCATCCCTAGTCGACGCTACGGTAACCAAACAACACTCCAACCCATTTGTTTTTCCTATGTCAAGAAATGATTATACTAGTGTGTACTTCCAAGTTTAGATAAAATCTCATCACTTCATATATAGAGACTCATACTCTAAAAATTGTTTTCTTCTCTTTCTCTCTTCCCAACTGCCACACATACACACTCTTATACAATTCCATTTTCAAGTTTTGATCACTAAAGCCTATTTAAACATCACTCAAAAGGGTGTGTTTTATCGTGTGGTTATTGAATAAGTTTAGTTTTGATTGATTGGGTTTGATTTGGTTTGGTTTCGGATTGGTCTTAGGTTCGAAGTCACGAAAAAAGGAACAAAGAAACAAGTGGGGCCATTTATCGTCGTCCGATCATCTGCTTGTTTATAGCAATGAAGAGCACTCTATTTATTTTGTTTGTTCTGTTTTCGTTTATTGAATGATTTTGATTTATGCATGTGCTGAAATCTATAAGATCTTGCGCCGTCTAGATAGTTGATGTTATAAAATGATTGAGCAAGTTAAATATGAATTATAGGCCATTTTAGATGCGTCGTGAGTGAGTTTTTGGGTCAAAAATGAATTTTGGCGCGCGTTGTAATGGGTATATTTTATGCAGAAACTTTGGCACGAAAAATGAGAGTCGAGATTTTGTGAAGTTTGATTTTGGATTAAAGAATTTTATAAAGCTTTCTTAGACGATCGTTTTGACATAAAATGGAGCTTCTAACTCCTAATAATGAAGAAACTAGAGCTAAAACGAAATATACATTTTTAGTGGGAAAATTCATTTTGGGATAATTATAGTTGCTGTCAGAAATTTTTAGTGGGAAAATTCAGCATTTTGGGAAAATTCAGCATTTTGGGATAATATACATTTCGAGTCCGTTTCGGCCTTCCGGCGAAACACGAAAGTTGCTCGGAATGACGTTTTACTTTGCCGCGAGGCTCACTAGTTTTAAAATCGAGTAATAACTGGTCAAAACCTCAAGTAAACATTCTGTAATTTTTATTAAAGAGCCATAAGTTCCTGCAGAAACATTAGCAGGGAATTTTGTCTTTTCTTTCGAGTTTCGGGTCTCAATTGAGTCAAAGTTGTCTGGAATGTCGTTTTGCATAAAATCTCTTTTGAGTCCGAGTCGTGAAAATGTGATATAACGGGTCGTCTGGAGCGGGTCAGATTCAATTATATATATACATATGTATACAAAATTCAAAGTCAAATGAAGTATAATCTCACTTTTAAATGTCAACGAGTTAATACAAAGCTTGTCGGATGTTAAAAAAAATAATAAACGTTTAATAAAAATATTTATTGATTGCGAGGTATAATATTTAGAACTCCAGACAATGTTAAGAAAGAAGTAGATTCAAAATATGGTAACTTTTGGAATATTTCAGAATAAAACCGATACGAGTAAATGAATAACAAATTGATGTCGAAGGTCGACTGAATGACTAAAATATTATTACAAATAGTAATTAGAAGACGAGATCTACTAGAAATGGGTAAATTTACCGAAATAGTAACATTTCCAAGAATAAAGAGTTTCCTAAAAATAGAAGTTTTAATTAAAGTGACTTATAATAATAAATAAAGAAAGATTCGTAGCTCATTTTAATGATTTAGGATTTAGGATGCACAAGTGTGGATTTCCATCACATGTGTATGTATATTTATACTATTATGATAGTTGCGATGCGCGCACTATCTGATCGTATCTTACGATGTAATAATTGAACGACATAAATTATAGGTCGCGATGAATCGGTCGTCCGATATTCTGTGATTGAGTATGGTTATTTAATCTTCGGCTTGATCAAGGTGTAGTTCATGCCGCCTTTTTAAGTGGTTTTAAATCTTTTTTAAACCCTCTGGGGATCCTTGCCTGTTTTAATGAAAATGAGAAACGCAAATATGTTTTTGATAACTAAATAATGATTCCATTTTACTATGATGAGATATGCCTTTTACTGAGTGACCGTTAGTTGCTTAGTTATGCAGGTGAACGCTAATGCATTAAATAAATCTATTGGTTGACAACCTGTCCGGGGTTTGAATACGTTGAGTGGCACCCGGAACGGACATTTTTTGTATTAGTTATTAGGAGAATCGCATCCTTTCTCGTACATTATTATTTCTACTGGGATAATGTGTTAAGTTTCGTTCATGGCTCATTTATTTAGAATTCATTATTTAATATAACATGTCTTACACAATGTATATGTTTTGTTGAACCAAATATTCGTTCAATTGTTATTTGCAAACTTTATGAATTCACTCAACGTTTTATTGACCTTTTTAAGCATGTATCTCAGGTTAGTTGTTGTTGATGGCTCAGATGGGACGGAACGCGGGTATCAAGGACGGTGTCTCGGTGAAGTAATGTCAAAAACTAAAATAATATATTTAAAACCAAGTCAGTTATGACTTTTGAAATCAATTTCTACTTGATAAATTGGACTATGTAACTCTGATGTATCTACTTTTCTAATGAATGAAATTGTGTTTTATAAACGCATCTTTGAACGTTTACCGGGACTCGTGTGCATGTATTATGAAGTAGCACCCCAAATGTTGTATTCTGCTGCGTATCGTAGTTGCGGGGTGTTACATATAGCTACTGCTGGATATTGTGCCAACATACTATGGATAAAGAGTCAACTCACTGACTATGATATCATATATGAAAGGGTACCCATAACAATCTGAATTATGCACTAAAAAAACAAAGCATATTGGATGTCAGATCAAGAATATACTCCAAGTGGACATTGTGAATATTTATTTCATTCCACTCAATATCACTGGCTGATATCTTCAACAATCTTTTGGTAAACCATCTTTCAAAAGATTGATTGATGAACTAGGTATGCTGAACATTGATTCAAAACATGAAGCTTCAGTACTGACTAAAGAAAACTGAAGGTTCAGCGCTTTTATCTAAAACTGAACAAATTATCATATGTTAAGTGTCAGTTTAATTTTTGCATACAACCTTTTGCTTGCTTAAGTAAAGTAACTGAGCAATCACATATCTCTCATTCATGGATTTCTATAAGCATGTGTGATTTTTTCGCCTTCGCTGAAGCACAAATATTGGTCAAGTCAAGAGCTAAACAAAACTGGTTCATTTTCTTCAGTTCACTTTATAAAATGATTTTTATCTAAGTCTTCAGCTGTCTCTCGAGTGAAGTAACTGAGCAATCACATATCTCTCATTTATGGATTTCCATAAGCATGTGTGATTTTTTCGCCTTCCCTGAAGCACAAATATTGGTCAAGTCAAGAGCTAAACAAAACTGGTTCATTTTCTTCAATTCAGTTTATAAAATGATTTTATTTATGTCTTTAGCTGTCTCTCGAGTGAAGTAACTAAGCAATCACATATGTCTCATTCATGAATTTGCATAAGCACTTGTGGTTTTGTCGCCTTCACTGGAAGATTGATGATAATGATGATTACAATAATCAGTTCAGCATAACATGACATCAAACCTGAATCTAGTTTAGCTTCTTTACATTAATCACAAGGTCAGTTTCAAAAACAGAAATGATTTAAAAAAAAAATTTATTAAGTGACTTCTTAAAAGAGAAGTTAACTAATTTAAAAAGTTTATTAAAAGATGAATTTCAAATGTTTAATGACCTTAACTTCTCTCACCTACTTTAAACATTGCACAACCGCTGTTGCCACTGTTTTAGGTGTCAGAAGCATGTCGAAAGGACTTTCATGAAAAACAAAGTTTCACACACACGTTTAAACCAAACCCTAAAACTTATCACAAATACATAAATTCCATTTGGTGGTATCAAATTCCTCAAAAGAAAAAGTGAAACGTAACAAATCATATAAACATAGTTCACCATTCATAAATCACTTCTTAAAAGAACAAACCATTTCACCAAGAACACACACACAAAATCAAAAAAAACAAATCAAATCATCAAAACCTTTTTAAATCAAAAAAAACCCATCAATGCAAACCAAGAACAACACATACTCACAACAGAAACACCCTTCTTGTTGCTCGCTAAAAAAAGTAAGCTTCCAATCTTAAGATATCATCTCTTAACACAAACAAAGAGTAGCACTTTTATACCCAGAACACACTAACCAGGATTTTTTCAAATGTGCTTCTGATTTCATTTCCAAATGCTGCCTTAGAAAACCATTCACCAGATCCTTAAACATGTATAAGGAATACATAGCCTAGTTTTGGTACTCGGCTAAAACCATTGAAAACTCTAAGGTCTCTTTCTCTATCCTCACTAGTGGTATCTATGGCAAAGTAGGGGTAAACACCTTTAGGAATGCCATTGGTGCACATTACCTTCCTCACTCTAGAGAATATGTTATACCACCATCTATCGACATAGTTAGGCCATGGTTTGAAACAATCGAGTATGGAGAAACTACTCCTGTCAAAGGGACTCTTAAAAAGAGTATTCTTCCTCCTAAGTGGAGATTATTAATGGCACAAATTTATCTAAGGTTGTGGTACGCATTGTTTCTTGAAGTAATGCACATATTTTATGTAGATCGTACCTCAAGAACGCAGACCAAGGATTATTTTGAAAATCATAGAGGTTTTGAAAGTTTGGTCCAACGCTATGAGGTGTTTTAAGTCTGATTTAGGTAGGAGTTTTCTCTCCTTTGGAAGGTGTTATGTTGACACGACGAAGACCTTTGGTTGTTATAAGAATTTCTTCTTTCCAATGAGTGGTTATTTTGAAAACAAGGTTGATGTGTCGTTGTGTGGTGTATATTTTTATGATTCAAGTTTTAAATTTATATTTTGCCGACTTAACCAAAAATAACACTTTAACGGGCAGTGTACCCGGTCGGTGGTAGATTCGTGGTAAGTAGGGTGTCGAACACTTGAAGCGAGGTTAAATCTCTCAATTTATTTATATCTTGGTTATCTAATCTAAGTTAATTCTAATCTAAATCAAACCTATGCTAATCCTATGTTAGTTCTAATCCTAATTCTAACAGGTAAAGGGGGGTTTCAGCCTGAGAGACTGGCACGGGTTTAGTGGTGACTATAATAAATTCAAGATACTTTAACCCACGCAAGCAAAATAACTAAAGATAAAAGAGCGGTCAAGCCTTATGATAGAAAACTGTATTAGCCATCATTAATCCGATTAGAAGTTGGTTTGTTTATTCAGTGCAATGATTATTATCTCAAAGAGGCATATCATTCTTAGACTTAGGCGAGACTTCATCCTAAGACCTAGACACATTAATTCTGTCATAATTAAAGCATCCGCATAAAGCATCCTTATTTGCTGATTATAATCTATCTTAGGGATTAAAGCAATGGTGATCTTGTTAAACCCTAGCGCATAGAGACTTTACCCACTTACTACTTAATGGAAATTTATACTCTAGTAGTCCACTTGTCTAGCTATTTAATGGAATCAGAACATTATTTGTTGAATTATCTAGATTCACCTACTAGTCAACATATTCAATAAACCAAATGCAGTTTTTGTTAACTAGTTAAGCCATAAGCGTATTCTTAGCACGATTTTAGAAGGACAATATTTGTGATACTATGATTCTAGATGTATAAGTTACTATATGGAGAGCTATCTCGACATCTAGATTACTTGGTCCGTATCACTAGATCCAGTTGAATGATAGGTCACATACAAAAGCACGTAAACAAGTATAAATTGATAAACATAAACAAGCATACATCGATAAATTAAGCAAGAGATATAAACAAAACCAAACATTTAGATCTTCATAATAATGGCTAATACCTGAAGGTATTAGCCTTCAAACATCATAATTAATACAAGAGTAATTGTTTTAGCCAAGGTAAACTAACCGAGTTAATGAATGATACCAAAAACTGAACGATTACAAAAGTATAAGAAATTACACGTTGTCTTATATGGATTGGAATGCGTTGCAAGACCTCTTCTGCTCTTTTTCTCCTCTAAAAATCTACTTTAGTGGTTTAGGTATCGAGAATATGACTTAGCACACTTAAAACTCGTTTTTTGAGTTTTCTATTTATACTGTTTGGAAGTCGGTTCGATACGGCGTATCCAATGGGTTGGATACGGCGTATTGGAGTTTCTTGGAGTAGGGACCACATTTGATATCTTCCAGAATATTTTAGTCCCATATAGCTTGAATACGGCGTATTGCCTTTCCTGGATACGGCGTATTGATCTTCTTTCCTTTGTGGTCTTTGGTGAGTGCAGAGGCCACATATAGACGTATCTTTTGTGGATACGGCGTATTGGTCTTCAGAATAGTAATCCTCAAAATATCTTCATTTAAGCTTCAGAATACGCGCCTTTTGCTATCTTTCACCAATTACTCCATAATTACTGTAATTCTCAAATATAAATGATTAAGTAACAATTCTTTGCAATAATTATACAAAATGGGTTAATATCGTGGGATAAATGATGCTATAAAATAGACGTTATTTGATGTCATCAATATTACTAAAAGAACTATCTTATAGACTGTCATAGATCTAAAGATAATGATTGAACTTCAAGATATAAAACGAAGATTTATTTAGATTTAGAACAATAATCATGAACAAGCATGCAACATGAATTTAAGTAATCATTCATACAATTAACTATTCCATATATTAGAGAATCCTTTCGGCCTTTAATCTTCAATATATAAAATGCATTAAGATTGATTTAAGTTTAAATGTAATAACAATAAATTCCCTTAATCAAGTTCGTTAGATATAAGATCAAGTTTTAAACATCTTCATATCCGGGTTGATAAATATTTTACTAGTTAATTCTCACAAAACTAGTATCAAATTGCCATAGACAAACAATGCTAAATATAGTCATATTGATGGAATCTTTCGACCTATCTCCAACAAGTATGAATAATCAAACATCAACAATTAACCGGATATTCAAACATCGAATTCATATTCACCACATTCACAAGCACAACTTGTTCATAACATCGATCATGTTAGCCCAAATAAATATAAAAGACTACTCCATATTCATAACAACAAAACACATAACAAGTATGATTAATTCATAATACATGTTGTTTAAACGAAATAACGTGTTTATACTAATGAAGATGAAGATGATACTTCAACAACTCCACTGAACGTCTTCTTAACTTCCTAAACTTATCTTGATCTAAGGTAGAGAGAATTGTGATGATTTTAGATGCCTCTAGCTCTGATTTTCATGCCCTATTTATAGGTATAGTTGAGGTGGTCCAAGAGTTGCAGCCTTAATGATTTTTCTGTAACTGTAGGTGAAGTGCGCCGCACTTCTGAAATTGTGCGCCGAACTTGGTATCTAATTAAATGGCATTTACTTTTCTCTGAAGTACGCTGCACTTTAGTAGTTGTGCGCCGTACTTTGCTTCATTTTCAATAATTCCTCATTTGTTTTTATTCTAGATCTTTCTATATAACGGACGGTTAATGACTTCTAACTGGATTCCTTTGCATCGTTAGTCCTTTTTTGTCACTTTTAGTCCTGAAATGAATATTACACAATAAACGAGCAAACTTTGCAATATTTCATGCGTTAACGTATATATTTAGTGTATTTTCGAGGGGTATTTTATGTATATTTGGAGCGTTATCAGCACTTTTGAGCCCTTTTATTTCTCTAGACACTTTTCATAAAGAGTACATTGATCTGAAGACCTTTTTAATATTGAGTTTATCTTGAAAGTACCACATCTTTAAAATTTCAAATCGATTGTAACTTAACACTTGAGATCATTGGCTTTTTAACCAACTTGATTTAATCTATCTTAAGTACCACATAATGATTTTGAAAAATATATATCAATGACTCAAGTCAAAGAAGACTTCTCTTCTTTTTCAAAGATAAATGCACTGACGCGTACATTTTCTTTTCTTTAAAGCACGGGTTATGTACCGACATGTACACAAGCCATAAAATGAAGCTCGGGTTTCGTACTGAATTATACGAAAGCCATCAAATTAAGCACGGGTTTCATATTGAAAATGTATGAAAGCCATTATAGAAACCAAAAATCATTTTGTATTTTCTATAAAATTTTAAATAAAAAGAAAATCTTTTTGACTTTTTCTAAAAAAAATTTAAAGGAAAAATGTTTTTGTTTTTTTTAACTTTTATATAAAAGAAAATCTTTTTGTCTTTTCGAAAAATTTTATAAAAGAAAAATCTTTTTGTATTTTTGAAAATTTTATATAAAATAAAATCTTTTTGTCTTTTTCTAAAATTTTATAAGAGAAAATCTATTTGTTTTTGCCTATCAAATTAAACAACTCTTGGTACCTAGTGGTGCAAAAAAATCCGGTTTTAAAACGGTTTCACGTTATTAGAAAACCGGTTTAAAAAAAACTGGTTTTTCTAATAACCAGTTTCGGTTTTTTCGGTTTTTCCGAAATCGGTTTTTTTTCGGTTATAAATGTTCGGAATCGGTTTTTTCGGTTATAAATTTTCGGAATCGGTTTTTTACCCGTTCGGTTTTTTTCGGTTATAAATGTTCGGAATCGGTTTTTATACCGGTTCGGTTTTTTTCGGAATTTAAAACTTCGAATTTTATTGAATAAATTGTTATTATCTAACTTTTAATTAAACGATCACCGGAAACATACTAAACAATATACAATCATAACTTTTTATTTGCACCGAAAAATACTAAAAAATACATTCATAACTTTTATTTAAACAATACAATTTACATCTAAAAAATATAAATACTAATACCTCTTTCGAGCTTCGGCATGGCCATCACCTGAAAACATATTAGTGTACTCAAGTAGTCAAGTATGTCGAGCTTCGGCATTGCCATCACCCGTTATACTCAATCCATTAAATCTTCTAAAAAATCTTTTATACATTCTTCATGTTCATATCTAAGTCTTCATAACTCACCTTCATCTAATTCGGTATTCGGAGGTGATATCCCTAATTCAACTTCTTCTCTTGCTATAGTTTCTTCATCGTCTTCTAATATCGGACCTTCCAACGATGTTTCATGTTGTACCCTATCTTCTCTGTCCAAATAATCTTTCAAACATACACATACTTCCACGGATTCGGGGGTTAGTCTTAACCTTCTTTCCGATATAATTCTACCGCTAATAGAAAAGGCCGATTCGGAAGCTACCATCGAAGCTTGGACCGTTAATAAGTCACGAGCCATAGCGAATAAAATTGAAAAATTTGGTGGGATTTCCTTTCTTTCCACCAAGCCAAATTTTGTCAAAGTTTGTAAACTCTTCGGGCCTTAAAGTTATTAAAAAGTTTGTAGCCATATATTGTCCCAACTCGCTTGTTGGGGCCGATGTTCGTTGACGCTTTGTAGCGTCTTCAAATAAACTATTATAAAGGTTTATATTAATGTCACTTGCCATTCGGGTATGGCCGGCCCGCATTTGTCAACAATTGGGTTTTGTATTTGACCATATTTTGTTGCATAAATTCTAAATAATTTTTTAAAGTTTATCTGTAAATTATAAAAAGTTTGGGAGTTTTATATAGTTGGGGTCGGGGTTGTTAGGATAACCCAAAGGATAAGTCTAAATTGTTCATTATTCTTGTTATTAAAAGTTCTACGCCTCCAACATTTAAACATGGATTTAAGTGCGGCTGGATACAAGTAAAAATCAAGGTAAATTAGACAAAATATTTTACAAATTTTCTTTTTCTTATAACCTTTAACATTCTTTATAAACATTTGACTAGGTGAGGTTTTTAATTCGTCTAATTTTTCCGTCATAGCATAAATTTGATTTAAAACTAATGAGCTAGTTGGGTAATAAACACCCGATAATATAGTTGTTGCCACTTTAAAAACTTGTAAAAAAATAGTTAAAAATTTAGTTATATCCCATCTTGCGTCCGATTATCGAAAGGATTTATTTCTATTAAACAAGTGTATCATTAAAAGGTTTTTTAATGTCTCACGTTGTCGTAAGTATATTTTCAAACTTCATGCAAGTTAGAATTCCACCTAGTATTATTATCATAGCAAGGTCCTAGGGGTTCTTCACCACATTGTTTACGAAAACGTCTATAGTTCATTTGTCGTTCGTTACTCGAACTATATATAGTTACTAATAAATCCCTAAATTTTATCCTTAAACTATCACATATTTTTAATGCCGCTTGCACGGATAAATTTATAACATGAGCAACACAACAGGAATGGAAAAAAATACCATCTAAAACGGGTTTTATACGTAATTTTAACAAATTCATAGCTCTAGTATTATTAGATGCATTATCTTCTAGTGAATCGTAAAAAAACTTTATCATTAAATTATTTCAATTAATGTTGTATGTAAATTTTTTTTCTTAAATTAGATCCGTTATGAGGATAACCAAATAGTTTTTAAAAGCAATTGTCCATGTTCATTAATAACCATAAAATTCGGGATTAAAACCAATGAGCCGTAACGGCTATAATATGAATTTGATCGTACCATGTGGTGCGGTCAAGTAGCCGTGTTATAGAAACACCATAGTTATAATCACGGAAAAACCATCAATAATATCTTTAGCCGTTTCCATAATTTAAAGCATCACTTTAAGAAGTAGTTTACGACTTACATGTTGATACCGCGGTTGTGCCGAATTTTATGATCTCCGTAAGCTTTGGACGTTGTGAAGTGGTTGAATGGAAGCGCTGTTGAATGAAACAATTCGTAAACATTCAAGTCGAAACCGCATCATTTTTCAAAATATAAAAAACTTGACCATCCGCGACCAATAGTATCCTTGTGGACGTATCATTTTGGCTAACCGCATTTAACAACCGCTCTTATGAGGTCGGAGTGTAGGATGGACCGGGGTTATAAAAATTTTCATAAATTCTTGCAACGCGCTTTTTCACCCATCGATTTCATAATTACACATATCGTAATTAGACCAAACATCGCCTTGTCACGTTGTATTCTATGTTGGTTAATTCGCCACACTTCTATTTGTGTAAATTTTTTCGACGCATGGCCTGAGTAGAAACGTAGGCATTAGTGGAAGTCTTTGTTGTGATTGTGAGTTTTTCCATTATAGCGGTGTATTTGAGGAAATTAGGAGTAGATATATCACGATTATTTAAGAGAAAAAGAAAGATTAATGAGTGTTTTTGATGTGTTTTCAACCCCAACCCATTACATGTATTTATAGTACTAAGCCATGCCCTAAAATCATCAAAAAAAAGGGTTTAAACGGCTAGTAGCCGTTGTGAATTTTATTTTATTTTAAACCGAAAAAAATCGGTTAAAACCGGTTTTTTTAAAAAAAATTGAAACGGCTAGTTTGACTTCCTCGTTGACCGGTTTTTTTAACCGGTTAAAACCGGTTTTTTTTTTAAAAACTAGTAACGGTTATAAAAAAAAAAAAAAAATTTTAAAAAATAAAAAAAACGGGTTTAACCGGTTTTTTTAAAAAACCGGTATGACTAAAAACCCGAAAACCGGTCTAACCGGTTCGGTTATATTTAACCGAACCGGTTAAAAAAAACCGGTTTCGGTTTTTTCGACCGGTTTTTTAAAAAACCGGTTTGGATTTGCATGTCTATTGGTACCCACTTAAGCATGAAGCCCAACTGTCTCACAAAAAATGTAAAAAAATTTAGATGATTGAAATGTCAGCCCAATATCGGATGTACGAGTGTTAGCCCAAAGCAAATCTGTACTCAAAATCTAAAAAAATTCGGTATACCTCAATCAGTCCAACACAAAGTTATGATAAAACCAATCCTCAAACCTAATTGACGACAACAAGCGTGATTACCCGCGCGTTGCTGCGGGTCGTTAATTTTTTTCGCGTAGTTGCGAGGCATTATTATTTTTTATTTTTTTTATTTTGTGTGGTTTTATTTTTTCGGCCTCATGTTTAATAGTTTGTTTTTTTTTTCTTATATGAGCTTATGTGTGGGGCTCATGTTTAAAGGTTTCTTTTTTTGGCTATGCGGATTTTTTTTTAATATAATTTTATAGGAACATGGCGTTTTTTATTGTATTCTGTGTGGGTTTATTTTTTCGGTCTCATGTTTAATAGTGCGGGTTAATTTTTGCGTTAAAATTTTATTTTTATTCTTTTCTATTTTTTATTTGTGCGGGTTTTGGTATTTTTTTATTTTAATAAGTCAATATTTTTGTAATTTTTTTTTCTATTTTGTGCCGAGCGGTTTTTTTTACATTGCCTACAAAAAAAAAAAAAAAAAAAAAAAAAAAAAAAAAAAAAAAAAAAAAAACCAAAATGGGATAGGCCTAAGTTGGGGGCCCAAAGGGCGAGCACTTATGCGTGTAGATCTAAAACTAAGTCGTATTTTTTCTACGCGATGCGTTAATTTTTAATTTTTTTTATTTTGTGCGGTTTTATTTTTTCGGCCTCATGTTTAATAGTTTGTTTTTTTTATATGGGCTTATGTGTGGGGCTTATGTTTAAAGATTTCTTTTTTTAGCTATACGGGATTTTTTTTAATATAATTTTATGGGAACATGGGCTTTAAATGAGAATTGTATTTTGTGCGGGTTTATTTTTTCGGTCTCATGTTAATGTCGCGGACTTGTTTATTTTTGAGGTTAAAATTTTATTTTTTATTATTTTATTCTTTTTTATTTTTTTGCGGAATTTATTTTTTGGTCTCTCGTGGGTAAAATGACAGTGTTTAGTCAATTTGGAAAATGTTACGCGGGTATTTTGTTTATAGGAATGCTGTCTGGTACTTTTGTAAATTTTTTTTACCATATTTTTGTGCCAACATGTAAAAAAAAAAAAAAAAATTTGAGCCCGGCCCATAGCACTGTAGCTTGCTTTACAGCGCTTACCGTGAATAGTGTTTTTTTCATTGCTATTATATTATATATTATAATATATAACATCATTCAAACTACCAACCGCTAGTAGCACATTCACACGCCTCTCTCTTATTCTCTCAGTCAAAACTCAAACCCTTATCTCTTTTCTTAGTAAAGAAAATGCACCACCACACAAAAAAATATTTTATCACCCAAAACACGCAAACCAAATCTTTACTTTCGTTTTCTTGTTGTTGTGATAACCTGAGAAAAAACATACGAAGAACTCCACACAAACATACAACTTTCTCTTTTCTTTTTATATTCACAAACACTAATCACGAACCTACTACTTACAAACAATCTAATTGTTGCTCGATTCTTGTTTCTACCACGACAAAACAAAAAGGTAGGTTTCGTTGTGTTTTTGTGTTTTTCTTATAAACCAAAACAAAAGAAAAGGCTTGAACGCTCTTGTTCCCTGATCTTTCTTTTTAGATTTCGAAAATTAAAAGAAGTTTAAGCTTCAAAATTGATCAATGATGATATGGTTTTTCGTTTTGTGTGAAGATCTTTTTAGATCTTTAAATCTCTTACGAGATACGAAATAACCCAACTGAGATATCCTTTTTTTTAATTGTTTTCGTGTGATACATTGGATGAGGATGATGGGATAGGTTAGTGTTGGATTTGTTGTTGAGTGACGGTGTAGGTGTGGTTGTTTATGAGGTAGATCTGTTATGTTTTTCTATCTCTTCATTTCTCCAAGACTTAAAGAGGATTACCATTCCATCAAGGATGATATTCCGTTGGTGAGTGTTTATACTACAAGGAATGTGACTGTTTGAGGGATGCTAATTCCGGATGCATTCTTGACTGAGGAGATCCGTGCCACTAACGACTACAAGGAGTATGAGACGGTGTTTGTTAATATAGTTGTTCCAATGAATCAACCATAACCGATTGTTTCTACCCAAAGAACGCATATGTCTACACCTAGAGCCTATAGGACACCTACCCTTACTACTACTAGTCCTCAAGGAAAGAAGAGGAAGCAAAGTATCGGAGAGACATGTTACCACAAAAATCATTAAAAGTAACTATCAAACAAAAATCAAAGACTACCTCCATTCCACCTCCTAGTGATGACAGAGAAAGAGATGAAATTGTTGAAGCAACTCTTTTAAGTCTCACCATGCACAAAACTGCTTTAGATGCTGAAGCACAAAAAAATGTTGCTAAAGTACAAGAGAAGTTGGCAGAGGAGGAGATTGAAAAGATGGTTAAAGGTGAAGAAGATGAAGAATCATATTCCAGTGAGTTTGTTGATTTTGTGCTTAATGATGATGTTGATGATTTTGGTACTAGTTTAGAGCCCAAGAGTGATAAGGAAAATCCAGAAGTTGTAGATGATGATGATATTGTGAATGTTATTGAGAAGAAAAATGATGAACAGAAAGATGATAATGCTGAGAAGACGAATGTTGCTAAGGAGAAAAATAATGATGCAACGGGTAGTATGGAGACTAGGAATGAGCAGATGCAGACACCCATTCCATCACCAAATAGATCACTTGGGAAAGATTCATCTTCTTATAATATTATGCATATAGATCTTGATTGATGACTAGTGTGTATAAATGAAGGTGTAATAGTGTGTGTGTTTCTAGAGAGAGAAAACTACCTAAACTTGTCTTTTAATTAATTGATATTGATACAATTAACCTTGACTACTTCAAAATGAAAAATAAACTATCTCCTCCTATTTATAGACCCATAGAAGGAGGTCTTTCCTAACTTAACACTTTTAGTCCCTATACTTTTACAAGTACATTAAAGTAGTTCATTTCTTTATTTATAACATTCTCCCCCTAAATGATCTACTTTGGAACTATCCTTATTGTGTTTTTGATGATGACTTCTTCCTTATGCTTGAACACTTTATTCTAAAGTAGTTCGTCATTTTCTTTTCCTTTGAAGCTCGAAAACGCTAAGAATTCTTTATGAAAGCTGAGGATGACCTTATAGCATATCTCTCCTGATATAATTTTCTCCCCTGATCTTCTTTTGCAACTTGATTCTTTAAATGCTTGTATGAAATCTTTATCTCTGAACTTGATCTTGATGTACATTTCAATCACATAATGTTGCTAATGAAACATTTTGAATGATGATATTGATTGAGTATTGCTTTGTAGAAGACTTGAACACTTGTCTTTATCCTTGAATCTTCATACTCTTTTCGCTCCCCCTCAATCACATATCCATTTCTTGAAGTAGTGATCTTGATTATGAAGACTTTTTATTGAAAGAATTGATGTTGAAGACGATGATGATATTGTTGAAGTATTTTCATGCAAATGTTGAACCGGCTATCTTGATTGATCTTTAAGTTTGATGAATCACTACAGCTTATTCTAAACATTTGATGATGTAACCTCGAAACATATCAATAAGAAAAGAAAAATAACAAAATAACTCTCATTCTGTTTTTGCTTTCTCTCTTTTCTTTCACTCCTCACCAACAATATATACATTTTCTCATTCTATTTTTTCTTTCTCTCATTTCTTTTAATCCTCGCCAATCATGAAGATAAAACATATATTCTTGATCAAACTACTTATAACACAATGATTTCTTTAAACTTCAATTTCTTTTTCCCATTATCTTGATTTGTCCCATATATTCTTGCTTATATCTTCTCCCCTTTCATATACTTGAATTGACCTTACATTTTGTAACACCCCCATTTTTACAATATAGCAGCGGAAGATAATCTGGGGTATTACTTCATGGATACAACAATCATAATCATAGA